>APFE030080581.1:230187-240304 GCA_000404065.3 Pinus taeda
TTTTTTTCAGGTTGGAGGCTAACGTGTGTATGGATCAAGTAAGGATTGGTAGCATTTTTTGAGGGTGTTGAGCATGAAGAAGATCTTGTATGGGTATCTTCACCTTCAGAATTCATCTGCAATAGTTGATACTTGCAAGGTTCATCTCGTGGACATTTTTCTCTCTATGTTAAGATGAGGGAAGCTTGGATTACGTCCTTATTTTTTCATGTATACTCATTTTTAGATGAGGTCTAGGGTCTTTGTAGAAGAATCCTTGTATTGATGTAGTTTACATGGTGATTGTAGGTTGTCATGTTGTTTTTATGTGAGATTTATTTGTATGAGAACATTTCCTTGAGAGGGAAATAGCCACATGGTCATCAACATAATTTATCTGCTTCATTTTTACATTGAAATATGAGTGGCCTAGTCATGTTGATAGGCCCGAAGATGTAGCCCAAGAGGGGTGAACTCTATCATCAAACATTGTGTTGCTCTTCTCTATGCCTACATGAATTATATGTGTTATCTAAATTATGATTAACTTGCACATGAGAACTAGTGCATGCTTGAAGGGACACTAAACAAACATGTTGCTCATGAAGACCCATCTTCATGCTTGTAAAGTGTCAACATGATCCTAGTTTTTGTTTCATTTGATTTTGGATAAAGAGGCAGAAATCACCTATTCTAGTTTCAGATCAATTTGGTGTCAGAGGACAAGTTGACCAAGTTGCATGATGGGTAGCAAAAAGAGTATCCAAGAGCTTGAGGAGCGAAATTTGGCTCTTTGGATGAAGAGCATAGAGTTGAGAAGGATGTTGGAGATAACTAAAGAGGAGAAGAGGCACATGCACTTTTTGTTGTAGCAAGTGCTTGATGAGCAAGTTGCAGAAAGTGCTACTTCTACACCAACAAAAGAGACCTCTAAGATGAAGCCTGTAAGTTCTCATGGTTCAAATAGTTGTTTTGGAACATATGTGGAAGATGATGCATGCAAGTTTTGCAAGCATCTCCAAGAAGCACATCGTATGGCAATGGACAAGGTGCATGGTTAGATTCATCTACAAGTTGGTCGTCATTGTCATCATCAAAAGCAGAAAGGATGCATGAGAAGTTTAAAGAGGTACTAGGGATTATGGATGAGGAAAGAACAAAGTACCAGGGATTGGGATATAGCCGAAGGGAGTTTGGAGAATGCTCCAAAAGGCTTGAGGTACATCAAACATCTAAGCATGAGATGTTACCACCCTCTAACAATCGTCGAAGTTGCAACTCTAAACACATGTATATCTCTCAAGAGTGTTTTCCAATGCATGGAAATTCTAAATACTTGTGGAATCAATACCCTTGTACATTTTGTGTTGCTTTTGACCATTACGCAGCTGTGTATGAGAAACACAGAGCAATTATTAAAAGAATTAATGAAATTCTAGGCATCAAACATAACGACTTTCTTTTGCATGAGAGAGATTCTATGTCGGAAAACAAGAAGAATTTTTTCTGCACTCATTGCAAAGCGCATGGACATGACATTGAACGATGTTGGAAGTTGCATCTAGAGCTTCGTTCAAGGAAAGGTAATGAAATTATGTTGCATAATGCAAGAGGTAGCAAAGAGAACTCTCCACAATCCTAAGCGACCTTCAAAAAAAGATGGTGCAAGAAGAGAACCCAAAAGCCTAGGAGAGGCAAGATTTGAGGAGACTTGTTGTAAAGATATTTAGTAAATTATTTATAAATACTTGTTGTCATTACCTATTAAGGTAATTTTGTAAAGTGAACATCATTGTCACTATGTTCAACAAGTAGATGTTTTCATTGATGTATGTATTGGTTTTTTATAAGTCCACACGTTCAAGGACTTTTTAGTGAATGTACAAAGTTTGTCTACAAATTGTCATATGTTCACTGATACAAGTATTCAAGATGAAACTTGTGTGAATCAAATCTTTGTTTTCAAGGTTGTATAAGATGATTGTGCATGTAGGCAAGGCCAATGTTGTCATCGATTTTTTTTGCAGTAGTATACTTATCATGTACAAGCTCAGTTTGAGGACGCTAAAGCATGTTCATTTTGCTTCTAAGTTCCAAGATGGAAGGAAGTTTTTTTTCAACAATTTTTACTTCAAGATGAAATGTTTTGGAGCCATGCAAAGATGAGATTAAAGAGAACATTCAGATTCCACCCATCGGTATTTTATTCCTGCAACAACGATAAGGATGTTGGCTCGATTCTTTACAGGACAACATGTCTTCATAAGGATGATAAGTGAAGTGCTTTGATTGGGGGTTGAAAGGCTTCAATTGAAAATTTTGCAGTGCAAATTGAGTTTATGGGTATTTTTGAGTTGAATCCTCTTTTTATGAACTAGGGAATTAAATTTTTGGAGTCCAAAAGTTCTTAGTGGGGAGGTGTGATCAGGTGATTAATTTATGCTCGAAAATGAAAGTGCCCAGAACTTGTTGCAACTAGCACCAAATCGAAGTGTCCATCATTCTCAATCCAACGACGTTCATTTCACCTCAATCCGACATCGAGAGCTCAAGTTATATTCCGCTAACCGTTTTCCCAAACATGCAAAAAATGACAAATTTTGGGTTTTGACTATGTTTTTTGGGTTTTTGAGGACCAGTGGAAATCTTCCACTTGGCCTCTCTCCATTGGTTAAAAATTCACAAGTTTCTAGTTGGTTGATATTGGGTTTTAGGTGGACCAATAGTAGAAGCCACGTGGCCCCACCACACAAGTCAAAAGTTTTACATGGGTCAAACAACCACCCCACGAGAGTCGAACTCGTGACCTCCCACCAAACAACCATAGGCCTAACCATTACACTACACTATGTTACTTGATATATATGGTGCAAAAGGCATATAAATAGTTTATGTATAACGCATTTGGGGGAAGGGGCCAGGGCTAAGCCCTATCCCCTAGCCACACTCCACACCACATGACCATGGCGGAGGAGGGCCAAGGGCTAGGGCTTAGCCCCGACCCAAGGTCTCGGTGCTCACAACCATATGTTGTAGGACCGTAGACATAACCCTCAGCCAAGTGTATTGGCGCCAGCTCGGAAGATGCTAGGCTATGGCCCTAGCTCTAGTCATATGTCATCACACATGACTACATCACAGAGGCAACAAGTGTTAGGTGGCAGGTGTAAGTGGAAGGGGGCCAACCCTTGGTCATGAGAGAACCAACAACCATAGGCGTAGATGCGAAAGGTGCTTGGCAAAGGTGCTAGGTTAAGGGGGCTGACTATAGGTCTCGTGGACCGCATGTGACCCCGATGAAAAAAGAAAAGGGCTTCAATGGGAAGGCAGCCGTTAAGGCCCAACCCCTGGACCCGTGGAGAAATATGACCCTAAGCTCAACTTCTAAGGGGCTAGGCCGGCAGGGGTGGGCGTTAAGGCCCAGCCCTTGGCCTTATGCGTCCATATGGCCACAAATTTCGATCCCAAGTTGTTAGAGGATAATTTAATGGCCTGACAAAATGCACCTGAGGAGGGTGAATTTATCGCTCAGTTAGTGATTTTAAGGGCGTAATTGAAGGATTGTTAGCCAAAAGGGCGAAATTGTAGGATGGTTAACAATCAAATTCACAGATGAGCTTATAGCTCATAACTTTTTGAGTTTCTCACCAATTTGAGCTTAGAAAGAGGCTACTTGGGGGTTTTTGGATGTTTTGAATCCACAGGTGACCTCTATTTTATTTTTTGAGAAGATCTAGATGTCATTTTTCAGGCTGGAGGCTAACGGGTGTATGGATCAAGCAAGGATTGGTAGCATTTCCTGAGGGTGTTGAGAATGAAGAATACCTTGTAGGGGTTTCTTCACCTTCATAATTCATTTGGAACAGTTGATACTTGCAAGGTTAATCTCTTGGAAATTTTTCTCTCTATGTCAAGGTGAGGGAAGCTTGAATTATGTCCTTCTTTTTGCATGTATGCTCTTTTTCAGATGAGGTCTAGGGCCTTTGTAGAAGAATCCTTGTATTGATGTAGTTTACATGGTGATTGCAGGTTGTCATGTGGTTTTTATGTGAGAGTTCTCTAGAGGAGAACATTTCCTTCAAAGGGAAATAACTACATGTTTATCAACATACTTTATGTACTCCATTTTTACACTGAAATATGAGTGGCCTAGTCATGTTGACAGGCCCAGAGATGTAGCCCAGGAGGGGTGAACTCCGTCATCAAACCTTATGTTGCTCTTCTCTATGCCTACATGAATTATATGTGTTATGTTCATTATGATTAACTTGCACATGAGAACTAATTCATGCTTGGAGGGACACTAAACAAACATGTTGCTTACGAAGACCCATTGTCATGCTTACAAAGTGTCAACACGGTCCTAGTTTTTGTTTTAGTTGATTTTGGATAAAGAGGCAGAAATCACCTATTCGACTTTCAAATCAATCTAGCAGGACTATTTCAGCCTATTCCCTTTCCATAATGAAAATGGGAGGTAATTTTAATGGATTTCATTACAAGTTTACCTAGAATCTCCATGTAACATGATACAATCATGGTAGTTATTGACAAATTTAGAAAGGTAGTTCACTTTGTGGCTGTCAAGTGCACTAGCTTTGCTAGTGAGGTGGCACAAATCTTGATAAAGGAGATTTTGAGACTGCATGGTATACCCAAGAAAATTATTTTACATCGAGATGCTAAGTCCATTTCAAGGTTTCGTAAGGAACTGTTTACAGGTTTGGGGACATAATTGGCATTTATTACAACATATGATCCTCAAACTGATGGGAAAATAGACATGACAAACATGATCCTTGAGGACTTGTTGAGGATGTATGTGATGCATCATCACAAGAAGTGGGAGGAGTACCTGCCACTTGTAGAATTTGCATACAACAATGGACAACAAGAATCCATAAAGATGAGTCCATTTGAGGCAATGAATGCAAGGAATTGCAATACTCCTATCAGCTGGAGTGATCCAGTGAACAGGGTCCTTATTGGGCTTGGTATGCTCAAGGAAATGAAGCAACAAATTCAGATTATCAAGAAAAATTTGAAAGTGGAACATGATAGGCAGAAAATTTATGCAAACTAGCATAGGGTGCACAAAGAGTTCCAAGTAGGGGAACATGTGTATTTTAGGATCAAACCCAAGAAGAGTTCCTTAAATATTGGGTCATGTGCCAAGTTTGCACCACGATATTATGGGCCTTTTGATATCCTTGAGAGGATTGGATCAAGGACCTATAGGTTGGCTTTACCTCCATCAATTAAAGTTCATGATGTTTTCCGTGTCTCTTTGCTTAAATGATATGTGCATGATTCTAATCATGTGATTGATTGGTCTGTTTTGCAAGTAGAACCAAAGGGAGAGTGCAGCTAGAGCCATTGTGAATTCCAGATCGAAGGAGTCTCATGCTTTGGAATCGAGCCATAAAGCAAGTCATAGTGTAGTGGAGACAATTTGGGCTAGAGGAAGCCACTTGGGAAATGACCAACTCCATGAGAGAAACATGTCCTTTTCTATTTGTTGGTTGAAGAAAATGTGTATATGATTGTAAACACTGTATATAGTTTTCTACATAAAGGTCCGCAAAACAATATGTGTTTTATCTTGTTTCCATGTGTTGCATATGAGCCGAAGAACACCGAGGGTGGTGTTCCCTCAAGGGAGAGGGGTCTTTCTTCATGAAAATGCAATGTAAATATTTAACAAAATATATTTAAAAAAAGGTTTGAGTCAAAAGGGACACAAATTATAGAGCTGAGGAAGTGGCTTGCTTGGGATTTGTGTTTGGTCAATTTAGTGTGCCCTAAATTGCTACATTAATTATCAATCCGGGATTCGTAAGGTGATGAAGTGTGGCGCACTATATGTGCAAGATAACCTATTTCTTACTTTTTGTCGTTTTTTTGATTTTTATTTTGTTTTGGGGGTTTTTATCTTTGTTTGTCTCCTAATGTGAAAGAAAACTCTAGAAGGAAAGTATGGATGTAGATTTTAAGGCAATTCTGTCCTCTATAGTGATTTCTAAATCTTAACGCTCTAGAGGGTCTTAGAACATACTAATGATGAAATTAATACCTGAACAAAAATGAAAATGTGCTGCTACTTAAGTCAAACAAGAAATGAACTATTGATCATGAAACCTTTATCCCTGCTGCTGTCTAAATAGAAAAATGAATTAAGCTACTGCACTCAAACAATTAAAAAAATTGCAATCTAATAAAAGTAAAATCAAATCACATCATTCATAGTCTGATCCCTCGCTAGGTAGTCTAAGCTTTGGCTTTCAGAGGTAATCATCAATAACCTGAGCAATATGATATCTAATTGCAAAAAAGTAAAACTAAAATCAAATCATATCAATTCATAGTCTGATTCCTCGCCAGGTAGTCTAAGCTATGGCTTTTAGAGGTAATCATCAATAACTCGAGCAATTTGATATCTAATTACAAAAAAGTAAAACTAAAATCAAATCACATCAATTCATAGTCTAATCCCTTACCAGGTAGTCTAAGCTATGGCGTTCGGGGATAATCATCAATAACTTGAGCAATCTGATATCTAATTGCAGAAAAGTAAAACTAAAATCAAATCACATCAATTCATAGTCTAATCCCTCACCAGGTAGTCTAAGCTATGGCTTTCAGAGGTAATCATCAATAACTTGAGCAAGTTGATTTCTAAACTATCTAGCAAAGCAAATGAACTAAACTGAAACCAACAAAACAAGACTAGAATTAAAAAGAACTAAGAAAAGCAAGTTAGCAGAAAGACTGATTCCATGTCACTAGTTTTTGCAAAAGGAAATGTGTAAAAGTGCCTGGGCCTACTTCTATCCTGAAACATACACACACACTGATCAACGTTAACAGTAATATACAAAGCTTGTAAAATTATGAACAAGAATGAAGTGTTAATATCATAGCAAAAGAAATATACACAAGTAAATAACTGTGGAATATATGCAATGGAATTAAAGAAACATTACATAAAACTGTATAGTAATAAAAGAACAGAACCTCAGTGTGCAGGGGCCGCCTGCACAGCCTCGGTCAACAGGCTATCAATCAAGAATTATGCTCACACAATCATGTAGAAACAGAGTCTCTTTTATATTTCAAAACAACGTTATCACAGTGGGACTAGTGTCACGGCACAACAACTTAAAAGTAAAATTACATAAGCAAAAAGACTAAGAACTATGCGTATAGAAACGTGTTATTTATAACAAAAGCTTTATATTTGTTTTCCTATGAAACTACGTTGACAGAGAACACGTAAAAGACAACATCCATGGATTTAGCATCATGGTTGCTGACATTATGCAATCTATTGAAAACGGCTATTGGATTCACATCGTGGGGCAGCCTACAGGTGTCAACGTGCCTCCAGGGATCTAGAAACGGCCACGAATCCTTCATGTGGTTGAAAACAGAGTCCAGTTGCCGTCAGAATCCTTCGTTAGACCATTCTTTGACCACCGTTGACCACAACTTTCTTTGATGAATCCGACTAGACCAATAGGACCTGATCCATGTCCAGGTCATTTCTAACTTGCCCACGTGTCTAGTTTTGCCGGATGACACCTACAACCTAGAATTTAACAAAAACGGCTGCGGAAAGTTGAACCAGCTGTGGAAAGTGGTTGCATTCCATAGCTCATAAGCAAAATCTAATTCAAACAACAAACACAAAGACATAGTTAAAAAAACTACTTTAAATGCTCTTTTATGATTAATATGCAATGATTTTGATAGCTTAGGAGGTCCAAGT
Source organism: Pinus taeda (assembly GCA_000404065.3). Lineage (NCBI taxonomy): Eukaryota > Viridiplantae > Streptophyta > Pinopsida > Pinales > Pinaceae > Pinus > Pinus taeda. Next base: position 237,935 of record APFE030080581.1, read on the forward strand.
GAATGGAAAAAGTCTTGGAAAGTGTGTAGGAGAGATGCAAGTTTAGGGCTCAACATGCTCCTACTGTGAAGGTGTTGCATGTCCCCATGCAACCAAAACTTTGAGCATTTTCCCATTAGTTCATGTGCTCTAAGACCTCTGCCAGCACATCCAACCCTCTTCTCTTCTTTCTTGGTACTACTAACATCCTAGGCTTCCTCATCAAGCATCTGAATTTGAGGTTGACAAGTGCTCCACTCAACCTCCTGCACTTTGTCTTCAATTTCCTGTTCTTTTTCTGCCACAACCCAAGATGTAACATGGTGTTGTCGTGAATGATTTTGTCCAATCTGCTTTGTTCCCTTAATGTTTCATTTTCATTTTTAATGTGTCTATTTAAGACCTCCAGTTCAAAAACTTCTTGTTTCAATGATTGGATTAGAACTTCTTGTGTTGTGTGAGGCTGGGTAGATGAAGTGCTTGGACCTGTGGCTGTATTTTCCAAGGATTCTATATAATCATACATCTCTTGTTAATTCGGGTCTACCTCAGGTGTAGTTTTTCTTGGACTGACCCCAAAATCCTGTTGAGAAGGACTGATCTCCAAATCTGGACGAGAAGGACTCATGTCAAAATTTGGCTGAGAAAAAGGAGTATGGTGTGGGCTACGGCTAGGAGGAATTGCTGGAGGCTTTTCCGGTGTTTCCCCTCCTAAATCAATAAAGTGGGACCCTTTGGTTTGTACTGTCCTTAATTTCCCTTTAAGCCTGGAGCTTCTCCTGAAATGCTGTGGACTAGTGTCTTCTTCCTCCATACTCTGTTTTTCTTTTCCTTTCTTCTTGGCTATAGCTGATTGTTCTTGAAGATAAGCTAGTCTTTCAAACAATGTTTGGTGGTCTTCTTTTTGGGAAGGATCTGGAGTTTGATATACAACTTCTATGTTTATTTTCCCTTTTGGTTTTCTTTGCTCCTTATCCTCAGTTCTCTCCTTCCTACTTTCAGGCAGCTTATCTTCTTGATTAATTTCTTTGGCTGTGTTGGTAGGAGTGGCTTGAATTCTTACACTGGTTTTCTTCCTCCTACTCGTCCTTGCTGAACTACTCTCAGGTGTTTCAGGGGGATCTTGAAAGAAATTTATAACCAAAAACTATTCCTAGGTGTCCTTCTTATCTTTTAACTATTTTTCAATTAAAAGTTTCACAAGCCCGTGATGATATAGGTGGAGTTCTACATCCTCCAAATTCTTTTGGATAGTTACGGACATCTTTTTCAAACTATTCAGTAAAAAGTAAGGTAGATTGAGGGTATGATTTTCTAAGAAATTCATCAGCAACTAGGTGTGATAAATATACATTGACCCAAAACGTCCTTCATAGGTAATGAACTTTTGAATAATCAACAATAAACTGGCCCACTTCTCTTCTAAAGCATAGACAGGGATTCCTCATTTGAAAATAGTTACATCCATACCTAGATTGCGTAGGATAACCCTCCAAGCCTTCTCGTCAAAGCTCTTGTTTTTGAACCAGCGTTCTCCCTACTACGGGAGTTCTGTAGCGGCTGCTATAGATGCCTCGATGACTGTAAACTTGAGGTCTCCAACTTCCACCTTGAGGCTGTTAAAAGACCTTGCAAAAGTATTTGTAATTTCCTTATTGTAGCCCTTGAATTTTTGAATGAACTGTAGCCACCGTGCCTTCTTCAGTATGTTTTTCAATTGCGGGTACCCTTCCATAAACTTGGGCCCTTCCGGTTCTGCTCTGAACAATAGACCCATTCTTTCCTTCTGTCTTAAAATACGTCTACATGAGTAAGGGATTAGCGGAGGTGAGACGGCTAGGTTAGCAGTAGTGAACAGGGTTTATGGAGAAAAACCAGTGACTGTAAATGGAAAACAGAGAATAGGTAACGGGAGTGAATTCACGGAATGGAGCGGAGGCTTATGTGAACAAGGTGGAAATGCAACCGTGACTTCAATAGAATAGTAGGGGAGTAAAGTGAACCCGACAGAGTTTTAAACTGAATGGATGCAGAGTAGACATAAACACGCTCATGAAATGGCTATGGAATTTGTGCGGTGGAGGAGAGCCGTGATCAAATCGACCACGACCCCATGATTACAGGTGGAGTGTCAAGGTACAGCCTGTAGGAATTTACAGGGTAAGTTCCTCAGACAGAACACCAAAGGACACCGCTCACAAACAGATCACAAATCAATACACCAGTATTTTTGACGTGGTTAAAACCCTCAAAGAGGGAAACAGTCCACAGCCTGAGCCAACGCAGCCACTTCAGGAAATTTATTAATAAAATAATGAAATTTTACATAAGCTTCTCTCATGAACAGTTAACCTACAAATGACCCTCCATTCTCTTTAAATAGAGATCATG
>APFE030080581.1:244080-269023 GCA_000404065.3 Pinus taeda
TCGATTACAAAAGTTGCAATGTCTATCAATCTTCTTGCCTTTGTTTTTATTTGCCTTATCATTCAGGTGAAATGATTTTTCATTTTGAGGCTGAAATTGCTTAGGACCCTTGTTTGGTTTAGGACCATTCTTTTTAGGATATGACTTCTTAGGATTTTTTGATTTTGGTTGCTGCTGGGCGATTAACGCCTTCTTAGAAGAGTTTCCAAGATTAAGAAGACCAAGGTGTAAGAGTTTTTCTTGTTCTCTTATTAAAGAATCAAAAAAAGCATCAAAGGAAGGGGGCTTGTAGTCATGTCCTTGAGAAATGAAGGCTTCTCTTGTAGAATGGAAGGTGGAAACAAACACAGAGTAGGCTGGTCCCAACTTGGTAAGAATGCAATAGATGAGGGCATTCTTTCTTAACCTTAACACCTTCCAAGAGAAGTCTAATGCTCTTGAACTTGGACAAAAATCTTCAATGCAAGAAAAATTATTGGGGTCCAATGTAAGCAACTCATTTTCAAGTTGATGGGCTCTAAGTTCATTTTTGATTCCAAAAAATTTAGTAAGCTGCTCCATTGCTTTATCAGGAGTATCAATTTCTGCAATATGGAATCTAAGATCGGGAGAGATAGACATCCCTATCAGCCCACGTGCTTGATATTGTCTATTTTCCCATTTAGTTGCCTTATCTTCATCTTTTGGTTTGGTTTCTTGGCATGAGGCTATTCTGTAAAGACCTTTACTTCTAAGTAAATCCATAATGTAGGACCACCATTGGAAGTAGTTGGTGCTGTCAAGAATAACTTGGCATGGACTTTCCATTTTAAAAGAAACTGAAGCTATATATACTGAAACTAAGTGTTCCAATGGAAATATCTCGAAGAATTAGGCTGGTAATAAAAAACGACTCTGAAAACGACTTCCGGATGAAGAAGTTATGGCTTTTTGAAGAAAAGTTGATGAAGGCACCGACGAAGTGCGGGAATGTGCGGAAATGAAAAAAAAACGCCCCATTTCAAACAAAAAGGAGACTTGAACTCAAGACCTCTACTCTGATAAATTACCTTTTAATCAAGTGAGATAAACAAAAAGTTACACAGAGAGAGAGAGAGAGAGGGGGGGGGGGCTTTGTTTTTTTTAGTCACTGAAGCTTTGGGTTGCGTGCTTGCTTGAGAGAGCTCTTTTTTTCCCTTCAAAGCGGCTCCCTTCAATGTTGAAGGAAACAATTTATGATTTTGAGAGTCTTCCATATAGTCATAAGTTTGGCACACGACTTCAAACTCAAACATAAATGTTTTAGGATCCTCACTTCACAACCCATAAAAGTTGGGGAGGACAGATGGTGAGATGTTTCTCATTGTTGTGTGAGTTTCCTCATCAACTATAGGGAATCCAAACGAGTTATATCCTTCCCTATTTCTTCCATTATTACCTCCACCTCCACCATTGTTGCCTCCATTATTTCCTCCTCCTCTACCTCTACCCCCAAATCCATTTACTACTTCCTCTGTCATGATAGTTTCCTCAGAGTCTTCTAGTTCTTCTATCAAGGGTGGACAAGAGAGAGTTTCTTCCTTCTCTTCTTTAGGTGATTCTACTTCTTTGCTCTCCTGTAGAAGTGAAGAAAGGGTCTTCTCCTAGATGAGATTTGGTAGATAGTGTAGGAGAATCCTCTAATTCAATTGCTGCTCCTTGAATTCCAGGAATCCTAAGGCTAGGAGTAGATGGTGGTGAATCTTTTCTATGCCTTGAAGAAACTGGAGTTGTGAAAATCGAACTCTTGGCCCTATTTATAAACCTTCCCCTAGAATCTCTTGCTCTATGCATGTCATTTTTTTAGTTTTATTTTTCTCTTCAAGTCGGGCTAATAATTCTCTTTCTGATCTTCCAAATCACACTAGGTGCAAGAAGAGAGCATACTCAAGAAATTATTGAACCAATAACTCTCTTTTCTGATCCTTCAGATCACACTAGGTGCAAGAGGAGAGCATACTTCGAGAAGTTATCAATTTTCCCTTCCTTTTTTATTTTTTTATTTTTATTTTTTTATTTTTATGTAAGAGATCGGTTACCTAGTTGCACTTCCCCGACAATGTCACCAAAATGTTTGGTCAATTTAGTGTGTCCTAAATTGCTACATTAATTATCAATCCGGGATTCGTAAGCTAATGAAGTGTGACGCACTATATGTGCAAGATAACCTATTTCTTACTTTTGTCATTTTTTTGATTTTGATTTTGTTTTGGGGGTTTTTATCTTTGTTTGTCTCCTAATGTGAAAGAAAACTCTAGAAGGCAAGTATGGATGTAGATTTTAAGGCAATTCTGTCGTCTATAGTGATTTCCAGATCTTAACGCTCCAGAGGGTCTTAGAACATACTAATGATGAAATTAATACCTGAAAAAAATGAAAATGTGCTGCTACCTAAGTCAAACAAGAAATGAACTATTGATCATGAAACCTATATCCTTACTGCTGTCTAAATAGAAAAATGAATTAAGCTACTGCACTCAAACAAATAAAAAAATTGCAATCTAATAAAAGTAAAATCAAATCACATCATTCATAGTCTGATCTCTCATTAGGTAGTCTAAGCTATGGCTTTCGGAGGTAATCATCAATAACCTGAGCAATCTGATATCTAATTGTAGAAAAGTAAAACTAAAATCAAATCACATCAATTCATAGTCTGATCCCTTTCCAGGTAGTCTAAGTTATGGCTTTTGGAGGTAATCATCAATAACTTGAGCAATCTGATATCTAATTACAGAAAAGTAAAACTAAAATCAAATCACATCAATTCATAGTCTGATCCCTCGCCAGGTAGTCTAAGCTATGGCTTTTGGAGGTAATCATCAATAACTTGAGCAAGTTGATTTCTAAACTATCTAATAAAGCAAATGAACTACACTGAAATCAACAAAATAGGACTAGAATTAAAAAAAACTAAGAAAAGCAAGTCAGTAGAAAGACTGATTCCATGTCACTAGTTTTTGCAAAAGGAAATGTGTAAAAGTGCCCGGGCCTACTTCTATCCAGAAACATACACACACACTGATCAACGTTAACAATAATATACAAAGCTTGTAAAATTATGAACAGTAGTGAAGTGTTAATATCATAGCAAAAGAAATATACAAAAGTAAATAACCGTGGAATATATGCAATGGAATTAAAGAAACATTACATAAAACTATACAACAATAAAAGAACAGAACCTCAGTGTGCAGGGGCCCTCTGCACAGCCTCGGTCAACAGGCTATCAATCAAGAATTATGCTCACGCAATCATGTAGAAACAAAGTCTTCTTTTATATTTTAAAGAAGCGTTATGACAGTGGGACTAGTGTCATGACACAACAACTTAACAATAAAATTACATAAGCAAAAAGACTAAGAACTATGTGTATAAAACGCGTTATTTATAACAAAATCTTTATAACTGTTTTCCTGTGAAACCACATTGACAGAGGACACGTAAAAGACAACATCCATGGATTTAGCATCATGGTTGCTGAGATTATGCAATATATTTAAAACAACTGCTGGATTCACATCGTGGGGTAGCCTACAGGTGTCAACGTGCCTCCAGGGATCTAGAAACGGCCACGAATCCTTCACGTGGTTGAAAGCAGAGTCCAGCTGCCATCAGACTCCTTCGTTAGACCATTCTTTGACCACCGTTGACCACAACTTTCTTTGATGAATATGGCTAGACCAATAGGACCTGATCCATGTCCAGGTCATTTCTAACTTGCCCACATGTCTAGTTTTACCGGATGACACCTGCAACCTAGAGTTTAACAAAAATGGCTGCGGAAAGTTGAACCAGTTGCGGAAAATGGCTGCATTCCACAGCTCATAAGCAAAATCTAATTCAAACAGCAAACACAAAGACATAGTTAAAAAACCACTTTAAATGCTCTTTTATGATTAATATGCAATGATTTTGATAGCTTAGGAGGTCCAGGTGAATGGAAAAAGTCTAGGAAAGTGTGTAGGAGAGATGCAAGTTCAGGGCTCAACACTTTGTAAGGTTTCCTTGCTTATGAAAATTGAATTGTTTTCAATAGCTAATAAAGGTTGGTTGGTACATGTTTTTAATGGACTGATTATGAATTTAATGGGATTGAAAGAGAAGGATGAGGTTGTCTTGGAAGACATTGCAATGAAGCAAGGACAGGGAAGTATATGTTGATAAAAATGAGAAAGCAACATTGGAAAGAGGGGGTTCCACCTCAAGGGGGCATGATTCACTCACTCATTCATGGAGGAAAAATGACCCATTCGAGAAACATTCAAAAGAGAACAATGCAAAAGGTAAGAAAATATAAGAGTAAGGATTGATGAAGAGAAGAGAAGAGCAAGGATTGTTTAAGAGAAGAGAAGACAATGACAACATTTCAGTTGGCATGACTGGCATGAAGATCATCTCTCCTTGGTGAGAAACACTGCCTCTCGAGTCTGTGTAAATCCTAAGGCTAGAGATGGTTTTCTCTAGATTCCCTTGATGGTGTGGTGGAGGATTGTGTCCTAGGATTCTTGGAGGGAGGACCTTTGAAGCCTTTCTTGTTGTGGGTTTTAGATTCCCCAGAGTGGGTGGAACGATTATGTTTAGTGTGGAGACTTGACTCTTGATTCCCTTAACATTCTTGGGTGGAGGAAGCTAGCCTCTAGATTCCTTGTTTGTGCTTGGGTGGAGAAGAAGCCTCTAGATTCACTCTGTGTTTGATTGGTTTCCATTGGGTAGCTGTAGGGTTGAGGTAGCTGGCCTTTGGGTTCCTCACGCATCATTTAATTGTTGAGTGGTTGGTGGGTGGAGGAAAGAGGTCCCATGGATTCCCTATTTCAACTCGCAATTGGTGTTTCAATCCTTTGAACAAGCCCCACAATATCTGTAATCTGGCTTGGGGGTGAAAACCACAAGTGAGCTTGACTACAATTGTCTATGGTTGGGTGGAGAGTCCTTGTCCTAGACTCGGTTGTCAAACATATTCTAAGATAATTATTTTTATGTATTTTTAGTGTTAATGAACATGTGTTTTCATTTCTGGATTGAAATACTATTGATAATTGTGATGATCACGTTTTTACATTTCTTGACTGAAATGGTGCTTCTAAATGTGATGAACAAGAGTATAATGAATTTTTGGATTAAAATGGTATGCCTTATGAAATACATGACTGTGTTATTGATATACCTAATGAACAATAAAATGTACAATGTTTAAGGGCATTAGAATGATTCATAAGAACCAGTACCAACCATTATAGTATTTAATATACGAGCCTTTTATTATTATAGAGTATAATGATTACATTGGAGACTACCTGTTGACAGGGTCCATGGATAATGTGCTGAAGGTGTTGGCAATAAGCCCTTATTACGCCTTGTTATGGCAATGAGATGTCATCGAGGATTATTTCCCCCCTTAACATTAATAACATGTGATCTTTACATGACGAATTCCACAACCTTGCATTTTCAGCAGCATGCATTCTTGCCCTAGGAGCATTGGTGTTGATGGTTACATGTCCCTGCTAATAGCCAAATGCCTCTGAGACCTCAAATAGGTGCAGTCTTTCCTGTAAGGTTTCTAGGAACCACTGGGTGTTCCTTAGCATGTGGTGGTAGAGGTGAAGGCCCTATAGGAGTTCATTGCAAGTCCGTAGTAGACAGAGGCTGAAGGATCATCAACGCATGCATGCCTAGTATTCCCTGTCCCAAAAATGAGAATCCCTGAAGTTTTGTCTTAAGCTCAAGTGGGTTAGCAGCGGTAATGGCTTAGTAAGCTATAAAGGCCATGTCAAAGCGTTGACATAGATCCAATTGGTTGCAGAACCTCTGTAGCCAAACCATGAATGAATCCATGCTCGAATGGAAAAGTTTCACAAAGCGAGGTTGTGACGAATTTAGGCAGGATTCAACTTTACAACCTTAACAAGATAACCCTATATCAAGAGGCCTTTTGATACCGTCATCGTGGAAGCTCGATATTGAATTCCTTGATATTGCCTTGTCACTATTAGGCAAAGAAGGAGTGACATGGCCTTGGGTCATATCTTGAGAGTTCTTATTTGTAGTGCTAAGGGCAATCGGGGTGACGTAAGTTGGGATGCATTGGTAGAAACGTCATCGATCAGTTCTAGTATTGGCTAGAAGAGGTTTCCACATGACAAGTCATCCCTGAGGCTTTATCCTAGAGCATTCACAAGAGTGCACAAGGAAGGGAGTTGGGTGAGTCAACACGAGATGTTGTGGCGGTGCCATAATTGTGTACTAGTCGGGAGTGAGGGTCATGCAGGGTGTGGCCCACCAACCCATGTGTCTTGGAGGGCGACCCCTGTAAGCCCAAGAGATACATGATAGAGGAGTGTTGGAGTGTTGGGGTCGGGATGATGTGTCCTGGTGGTCCCCACCCCGGAGGTGTATGATGTGTGAGTAGAAGGCATTGCTGGGAGGCCAAGACCATGGTGATGTGTCCTAGAGGGTTACAACTTGATTGATTACAAAGGAGAAATGAAGGAGTGCGCTAAGATGGTATACATTAGGATGATGCAATGTTGTAGCCACGTGGGCCAATCAAAAGCAATGGTATGCGGAAAGGAATGGTCCACATTACTCACGTGGCCCAGAGGCCCCATCCCTGAGGTGTGCAAAAGTGCAATTAAGAGAGCACTGGGATAATGGGATGGGGGTGACGTGGCAGAATGACGATCCCCATTTTTTGTTATGTGCCCATAAGCAAGTTCGAAAACATGATACCACTCTTATGATACCCCTGCAATGGTTTTGAAGAAAGATGACAAAGGGTGTTAGAATGGTTTCCAATCGTCAATATAGAGATGGGCATGTTGACAAACTTCCCAATTAGCCACCCTTACACTCATTAATGATAGGGCATGTTGACTCGTCATATTGCATTGATCGGGGCCGGGAGCATAGTGGACCATCAAATTAGATGGGTATTTTTGGAACAATAAGTGCGAGAGTCATTGCAAGTTATTATTGGCCCGAGGATTAATGTATGGTGGGACACTTTGGAGGGAGGCACACGACATATGTCATGCCTATGTAAGTTATTAAGCCACTGATGAACATTCTATATATATATCTGAGCCCTTATTATGGGGTTTTGGGAGAAAGGGGAAATTAAATTAATAATATGAAACTCTTTGGTAGGATGATAGATAAGAAAAAAGAAACTAAGGAAAAAAAATAAAAAATCTTATTATCCCATTCCTCCAAGAGTTGGGTAATCAGATAACCACCCCACCAGTAAGTAAGTGGGCAGGTGTTGTTACAAAAATATTGAAACGAAGCAACTCAAGAGAGAAACCACAACACTGGTAGCTAGCAAATTGGGTGAACAAATATACATGACGCAAGAGAGAGAGATGCCATTATATGGAATGATGCCAATTTTGGGACCACTCCTTCTTGACCTTCACGCTTTTCATGTTTCCTTCTTATAAGGTATATTTTTTACGAAGTCAACTTTAATTAGAGTTTACTTTGTCAGTTACATATCTATCAAGTGCATCTATCATGAAACGAATTACAAGAACAATGATGAAAATGCAAGAACCGAATAAATCACGCGCGTGAGAGAGAGAGGGGCCATTATATGGAATGATGCCAATTTTGGGACCTCTCCTTATTGACCTTCACTCTTTTCCTGGCTTCTTCTTACAAGGTGTATTTTTTACGAAGTCAACTTAATTAGAGTTTACTTTGTCCGTTACATATCTATGAATTTCCCTTTGAAATAAAAATATGACTTTATGACTTATATATTCAAACTTATACTATAAACCCCTACAAAGATTTAAGATCACATGTATAGGAAATTCACACATGTAATGTGAATATCCTCAATTCTTGACTTTAAATCCTTACTCACTGCTCTTTATTGAGGTCCACTTAATATAGCACAAACATGTAAGCCAAAAAAATCCAAATAATAATGTGGTTATGGTCGTCCAATCTTCCATGAAATGAGATCCACCAATATGAGTTAGATAATTCACACCTATAACAAGATTTTTTCCTGTAGATCCCTAATCTGTTCTCCTAATTGCACAATCATTACTAAGGAGAGATGGCATAGGATAGGAAGGAGGCTGAATAGAATAAACCAAGAGATAATGTGACCTACTTAAGAGCTAAAGCAGTAGTGAATATTCTAAACCCACATTGTTGGAGAGGGTTTATGTGAGATATTAGTAGAAATTTGCAGATTCCAAACAAAAGTGCGTGTCTCTTTTTCTATTGATTAGTGCATTTTGGGATGCTCAGTAGCAACCTCACTTTCCATTAAATGAGTTCTCTAGGTTGGATTATTTAAAGGTAGAATTGTGTGGTGCTTGGGTCTAGGTTTTTTAGTTCAAAACAATTGAATTCCACTCAATAATCAATCAAGGGGAATGTCTTTGTGTGAGAGAGATGTTTATCCCTACACACAAACCAAGAGTTTTGTAACAACCTTGGTTAAAAATTCATGTAAAAGTATATAAGGCCACGATTCCAAGCTGAATGGTGGGGAAAAACATCCTAGTGGGTGTTCATTCGGTTTATTATGGCTAAGGAAATTGCCATAGACAATGGAAAAGGATTTCGAAAGGCATGAGGCATTTTTGGCACAGACAATGGCAAAAGATTTTGAAAGGCATGAGGCATTTTTGTTACATTTGTTTATGAAAATAACGGAAGTTAGGAGAAAAGGGAGGTGAAAGGTTACAGGTTGCATGTGAGGAGGAAAATGAAGGAAAATAATGGAAATTGAAGAAAATAGAGGCCTCATTTATAAAAAGGCTTATGAGGATAAGTGGGTGGGCTTCTTCAGTTCAATTTTGGTGGAGCTCTCTTATATCCTCTCTTCCTCATACTCTTGGATACTTAGAGTTTTCTTGGAGCACATTTAGAGAGTGTGGCATACTTGGAGTGTTGGAGAAATAAGGCAAAGGAAGAGTAGGAAAGTGAAAGATTACATTGGAATAAAAAACTATAGCGGGTTTTTCTTGTAGGTACCAAGTTGCATGCATGTTTTCCTCACTACTTTTGGTATGCATGGCACATGCATGTGGTTTCTTGGTTATGAGCTATCATTGGCATGGAGGATTGCCTCACCTTTCCATTTCCCAGATAGCCATGGAGATTGTGGGTTTGTTTTCCTTGTTTGTTTTGGTTTGTTCTCATGTTTCCTTAGCTTGGGTTGATTTATTAGTTCTTGAAAGCCCTGGTTGGAGAAATGCTCTGGAAGCTTTGTAACAACTTGGGTTGAGTTACTAGTCCTGGAATCCTTGGTTGGAAAAACACTCTGGAAGCCCTTGGTGGGTTGAGTTACTAGTCCTGGAAGTCTTGGTTGGAACAAACGCTCTGGAAGCCTTGGAAGGCTTGGATGGAGACCAATCTGATCATGGTTTTGTGATGTCCAACCATTAGGTGGAATTAATATTTGATGGGTTGAGGTGGATGGCCTCTGGAAGCCCTGGATGGTTTTGGATTGATGTTTTCTATGAGATCCCACATTCATGCTTGGAATATAGCACTGGGTTGAATGTCTGAAGAGAGATTTGACTCAGCCATTCTACGGTCGGGTGGAACGTGGAAGTCCCGTCCCGAGTTTGGATTTTGCATCATTAATAAAAGGTTATTTCTCCTTGTATTTTTATGAGTATTGTACTAGTTTATATGTGGATCATATCATTGTGATTTAATTGGTATTTCTATTGCTTTTATGTTGGTTATATATATGTTTTATGATAGTAGCTATGTATGACTCTCATCATGCTTTTCCTTGTAAATGAATGAGAAATGTATCTATGACCTAATGGATGAAATGGGAGTCAATGTCTCTTAACAATTCTCATCTAACTATGAGACCCCTACGCTCAGATTTGTTATTTACACCTGTAGATTACATATTCGTGATATGTTAGACAAAATGCCTGTCATGGCTAGTAGGGGTCCAGTCAAGGTATTATTCAAGTAATTGCTTTTGCACTATCATTTCCCTGTTATCTTACTATTCTAAAGATGTCATTCTATTTTGGACAGTGAACTGGGCTCTAGGCCTGAAAAAGTGGCTCAAATCCCGAGGACGTTGGCACAACATTGTGAAAAAAAGTCCTTGGACGCTCGCTTGCAGGCCTATGAGAGCATCTAGATGCCCCTAGATGCTGGCATGCCCATAACATGAGAGTGTTTATAGGTAAAATGGTCCAAAAGCTTAGTGGGACCTAAGGGCTGGTTTCCAGAAAGGCTGGATTGGTCCTTGAGGTTCCTAATGCTGATGTTGAATGTCTGTATAGTGTGTTTCAATCCGTTCCACTTCCTTAACATGAATTAGGAGATCAAATCATATCACAGTGGCCTCTCGTCGCATGTTTACCCTAGCTGGCTAGTTGCTTGGGTAGATGTGGGAGGAGGCTGTTATAGAGTGGTATCAGAGCATAGTTAACCCCTCAGACTAGATGGGTTGTGTGTTGGTCATGCATTCATGTTGGTTGCATATGTGTTCCTTGTGCTTGTAGTCCATGTGCTTGTTACATTTGCATTGTGTTGATCATGGTTGTAGTGATGTCGCCATGTGAAGGTTTATGGTGTTTTTGTGGGATGTGTCATCATAAGTGTATGGTTGTATATGCTTTTGTTATACACGTCAGTTCCTATGTGTTGTTATGCATGCATTGTCATGGTTATGGTTATGCATGTATGGTAGGTCATACATGAATTGTGAAGTTATTGTATGCAATTAGGTCATCATGATGATATTTGTATGTTATGTTGCTAATGTATTTGCTGAGATAGAGCAGGAGATGCAAATCATCAAAGTGAAGTTGCAACATTGGACCTCGAGGCAAGAGCATGTCGTCATACATGTTTGTATGTTGGGAATGTCGGTATCTTAGTTAATGAATTTTCATATGCATTAGGGTTATATATATTAGGTTTATGTACATGTCTATTGATGTTATGGTTACATACATGATAGATGCTAGTTGATTAGTGTAGTAATAGGCACATGTCTCAGATGGTCATGAATGATAGTAACTTGTGGTTGTAAGCATTGCTATTTTTGTTTTATGTTAGGTAACTTAATGATTATGTTAGATGTTGTTGATGAGTATGTTATAGGTTAACTTCTTGTTATTATATGATAGTTAGCTTGATGATTAGGTTATATGTTGTCGATGAACATGATATGTAACTTGCTATTATTATATGATAGTTAGCTTGATGATTAGGTTATATGTTGTTGATGAGCATGATATATAACTTGTTGTCGTTATATGCTAGTAACTTGATGATTAGGGTTATTACATTAAGACCTTGATGTTATATGTATCATACTAAGTTGGATTGGTCTATGAAAATGGTTAGGGTTATGACATTCAAGTATGAGTTAATATGATGTGATATTATGTTGTACTAATCTAGATTGACTATGAAAATGTGATTATTATGTACGGATGAGAATTGTTTATGAGTTTACGATGTGAACATGTTAGCTAGTTACTATTATTGATATCATGACCTTATTTATGGTTGAGTTAATATGTTGTGAAGTTATATTGTGCTAATCTAGATTGATTGTGTAGACAAGATAGCCTCCCCTGAGATACATTAAGGCATGAATTTGCTTATGTCATCTAATTTGCGCTTGATTGTTTAACTATGACGTCTATTTGGTGTTTGAGTGTTTGGTGTCTATTATGTCATTTATTTGATTTATTTAACATGGTATGCTTGCACGTTGGTTGAATGTTTGATGAATTTCATAATATGAGTATGTGTTCCAATGATCTTGTTTTAAGATGATTGTACTAATACATATGTGTTGAGATAACTGATATGTACTTGAGTGTAATAGCCATTATGTCTAATGACTATGAGTTGGATATGGATTATGACATGGTTGTTAGACTTGGTAAAGGTTTTCAAATTGATAGATATGATTGTCTTTATATTTGGAACACGTGGTTGACACGTGTGAGCAGTTGTAGGGTAACATGCTCGACATTAGCATGACAAGGTAACAATTTATTTGTTTATATAACTAATAGTTGGATGATGTGATAATGCATAATAAGGCTTAGTTGCAAGCAGGTAAAAATGTAAAAGAAAGGAATTGGGCAAGAATTCCTTTGGCTATGTTTGGAAACCCTAATTCCAAACGAATGAGTGCTTTGCATGCAGGAAGTTTTCTTAACCTTGACTTTGTCTGAAATTATGGGGATATATGTTATATTCATGAACATGTATTTGACAGGTATATTAGTTAGTCTCTAGTTAAAGGTGGATTTTTCAAGGGAGTTTGTGTCCCTTGAGAGATAGTGTGGATGAGTTCAATTGCAAGCAACGTGCTTGACACAACAAGGTAAGGTAACTGGTGTATTGTTATGTTTATTTATGGACTAATGATTATGTGTTTATGGCAATATGATGTAGGGGATTGAATAGCAAGAGGTTTCCATGAAATATTGAAGAAGGCTCAGGTTGAGATTTCCCTTGGAAGCACTAGGAACCATGGTGATTGAGTCATGGTGTCTATTGTTAGTATTGTGCTTTTGGTCTTTTGTGATTTTTTTATGCTTGATTTGTGGTCTCGATTGCGTCTAGTGCATGATCACGCCACTTTGTTTATGGTGTCATATTTTTATTATTTTCCAGACTTTCTCTTGCTTTCTTCTTGGCATTTCCTTTTATGTTTTGAGAATATTGGGAATTGGTTGGGAAAGAGGAAAGTTAATGGAGCTCAAGGAGATCTGAATGAAACCCAATAGGTGATGTAAGGCCTGGATGAAGCTCACTGCATGTATAAGGGAAACTAAAGGAAAGCGTATGACAACTAGCTGGATTGGTTGGGTCCATTGGTGTAAATGGATAGTGATAGGATACTCATGAGAAGGGTAACAAGAAAGGTGAATCAAATGGATCTGAGGCATCAGATGCCTTAGCTATGTTGGGAACTGTTGTTCTCGATGTTGTGCATGTGTTGCACGCATAAAGGGAGTTCTCTTAACGTTGACCTTATGATATCTAGTAATTATGTTGCGATCACGATTATGTTGATGTTTATATGTGTATACATGTATGTGTGTTTATGGCATGTCTGACAGGGTCATCATGGATCATGATTATTTTATGCTAATGTTTACATGTACATATGTATGTATATGTCATTGACTGACTATATCATTATTAGTTTATGTTGATGTGTATGTATATTGTTGTTTGACAGGGTTATTAGAGATCGTTCTTGTGGAGGAATGATTACTTATGTAGGTGAATGGCATGAAGAGGTTCCAGATCTTACAAGGAATCAATTGGGAGGAGTAGCCCTGACAAATATATGAGGTCAGTATCATGTGGTTATGAGTTGATATTATGTGATTATGTTATGTCTATGTTATGGGCATGTTATACCAAAGGATACATCAACGAAATGAAAGTGGTGTGGTCTATGACATGCTTGGACAAGCACAAATAAGATACTGGAAGCAAGGTTTCTTGGTAGAGGCTGTGTGGTTTTGGATGTGTGGTACTACTATTGTGGATATGTTGTATATGTTGTACATTTTGCATCTTTGATGTTGTGCGCATGCAGTATTGTGTATATATAGTGTGTGTACATGTTATTTATGGAATGTTATGTACAAGGTGGTACATATAGTGTTGTGCAAATATTACATATGCAGTGTTGAGTATATTTGGTGATATGTACATGTTGGATATGCAGTGCTATGTACAGATGATGCTATGTGCATTGGATATGCAGTGCTATGTACATGTGGTGTTGTGTGAATGTTGTACATATGGTGTTGTGTGCATGATTGTATAAGTGGTGTTGTGAGCATGTGGTGTTGTGTACATATTGTACATGTGGTGTTGTCTACATGGTGCTGTGTACGTGTCATGCATACGATGTTGTGGACATATGATGCCATGTATATGTGATGTTGTGCACACGTTGTGTAGGTGGTTCTTTGTATAAGTGGTACTTTGTACGTGTTATACATATGGTACTGGTGTATATGTGGTACTGTGTGCATGTCGTACATGCTGTGTTGCGGGTTCGTGGTACTATGTATGTGTTTTGTGTAGTCATGGTATTGTGACATGTGTATTCATTATGTTGTACTCTATGTAGATATATGTATTGTGTGGTGTCGTACATCAGCTATAGATGGATGTATCCTGTTGTACACTAGGTATAGGTGTATGTATTATGTGGTGGTGTACACCGGGTGTAGGATCATGTATTGTGTTGTGTTGTACACTGGGTGTAGGTCTATGTGTTGTGTGTCAGGTGTAGATGCATGTATTGCATGGTGTTGTATGTGTGTGATGCACACTATGTGTATGTGCACATGGTTGAGGCGAAGGAACTGGGTGTTTGTTAAGTGTGGCAATAGATCCAGAGTGCATACAGAATAAGAACAAAGGAAGAAGTAAGGATCAATGAAGGATAAGTATCGATATTATATTTTAGTTTTATTATGCATGTGATTTATGATTTTGGTCTATGATGATGATATGTGCTCCATGATTATGTTTATGATGGTTACATGTGATTTATGTTTTTTATCTATGATGGTTGTGTTTTGAACTAACCTGATGCGATATGTTTATACATGATGATTTAGTCAAAGATTCTAGTTTGAATTGTTGTGACAGGAAGCAAATAGGATTGCAAGTGTACCTTATTGACGAGCTACTAATGAGGCACGATGTAAATTTATTTCAATTTATTTTAAATATAATGGAAGTTATGTGATTGGTACAGGAAGCACAAAAATTCCCGGTTGGGTGGTTGAAATTGGCTGCAAGAATTAGTAGCAACAATGAAAGGAATTGGAACTAGCAACAATATGTTGGTAAAGGACTTCAGGAGCAGGGCCATTGTGGTACATTGGTACCCAATAATGTCCATTGATTTCCATGAGCATGATATGACCAGTATGATGGTTTTAAGGCAGGGATATGCCTTGGTTTTTGTATCTTCCAATGCGAGGAAGCCTTTCCAAGGGATGGACCGCCTGGGATGGGGGTGCCAACGGAACTTGGAAGGTGTGGGACTACATGAAAGGGGGTGAAAGGAATGCCCAAGGGACTGTGTAGAAGAGAAGGGAAGGCTAGGGATATATTTGTTTTGGTCATTAACATTTCCAGATGGAATCAAATGCACATTGGGAGTGTGCCCTGGAACAATGAGCTAGTAACTGTTCACTGAGAGGACAAGTGGCATAGGATTGTAGCATTGGACATTGGATACAAATTTGACTTTGACAGTGGATTTTGGACCTCCTGGGGAAGGAGGTGAATCCTGGTACTACCTTTGAGGGTGGAGGTGTGAGCCTCTGGATTCCCTTGTTGATTGATATGAGCATCAAATCCTTTTTTTTGTTGGTTGAGAAAATGTGTATATGTATATATTATTGTAAATACTGTATCGAGATGGTTTATATAGCTCCAAAGATAGTATGGTTATTTGCTGGTTGAAACAAATGTGTATGTGAGTATATATGGTTATTATTGTAAATACCTAATGAGTTGTGTTACAAAGCTCAAGTAAACGATATGTTGGTGTTTTAGTAGTGGTCATTGTAAATACTCCAACGAGCTGTGTTATAAAGCTCCATAGGTAGTATGTTTTGTTTTCAATAGTTTTGTTGGTTATAAGTGTCACTAAACACCGAGGACGGTGTTCCCCAAAGGGGGAGGGTTATATAACAACCCTGGTTAAAAAATCATGTAAAAATATATAAGGCCATGGTTGATGGGACACATATTCCAAGATGAATGGTGGGGAAAAACATCTTAGTGGGTGTTCATTCAATTTATTATGGCTAAGGACATTGTCACAGGAAATGGAAAAGGATTTGGAAAGGCATGAGGCATTTTTGGAACATTTATTTATGAAAATAATGGAAATTAGGAGAAAAGGGAGGTGAAAGGTAACAGGTTTCATGTGAGGAGGAAAATGAAGGAAAATAATGGAAAATGAAGAAAATATATGCCTCATTGATAAAAAGGCTTCTCAGGATGGTTGGGTCGGCTTGGTCAGTTCAGTTTTGGTGGAGCTCTCTTCTATCTTCTTTCCCTCATAATATTGGATACTTAGAGTTTTCTTGGAGCACACTTGGAAAGTGTGGCATACTTGGAGTGTTGGAGCAAGAAGGCAAAGAAGAGCAGGAAAGTGCAAGAGGACATCAGGATCAACAACTACAACAAATTTTTCTTGCATGCACCAAGTTGCATGTATGTTTTCCTCACTAGTTTTGTCATGCATGGCACATGCATGTGGTTTCTTGGTTGTGAGTTGTCATTTGCATGAAGGATTTCCTTGATTGACAATGGATTGCCTAACCTTTCCATTTCCTAGATATCCATGGAGAATGTGGGTTTATTTTCCTTATTTGTTTTGGTTGGTTCTTATATTTCCTTAGCATGGGTTGATTAATTAGTTCCTGGAAGCCCTGGTTGGACAAACACTCTGGAATCCCTGTAACAATGTCGGTTGAGTTACTATTCCTAGAAGCTTTGGTTGGAAAAACGATCTGGAATCCCTTGGTGGGGTGAGTTACTAGTCTTGAAAGCCTTGGTTAGACAAATGCTCTGAAAGCCCAACGATAACTATGGGTTGAGTTACTAGTCTTGGAAGCTTTGGTTGGAACAAATGCTCTGGAAGCCCCGAAAGGCTTGGATGGAGACCAATCTGTTGATGTTTTTGTGATGCCCTACCGGGAGGTGGAATCATTGTTTGATGGGTTGAGGTGGATGGCCTCTAGAATCCTTGGATGGTTTTGGATTGATGTGCTCTATGAGATCCCACATTCATGCTTGGAATATGGCATGAGGGTGAATGGCTAAAGAGAGATTTGGCTCAACCATTCTATAGTCGGGTGGAACATGGGAGTCCGATCCCAGGTTTGGATTTTGGATCATCAATAAGAGGTTGTTTCTCCTTGTATTTCTATGAGTATTATACTGGTTTATATGTGGATCATATGGCTATGATTTCATTGGTATTTCTGTTGCTATTATGCTAGTTATATATATGTTTATGACAATAGCTATGTATGGATCCCATCATGTTTTTCCTTGTAAATGAATGAAAAATGTATCTATTACCTAATGGATGAAATAACAGTCAATGTGTTGAGGCATCAATGTCTCTTAGCGATTCTTAGCTAAGTATGAGACCCCTATGCTCAGATATGTTATTTACACTTGTAGATTACATATTTGTGATATGTTTGACGAAATTCCGTAGGGGTCCAGTTAAGGTCTTATTCAAGTAATTGCTTTTGCATTATCATTTCCCTGTTATCTTACAGTTATGAAGATGTCATTCCATTTTGGGCAGTGACCTAGACTCTGGGCCTGAAAAAGTGGCTCAAATCCTAGGGACGCTGGCACAACACTGTGCAAAAAAGTCTTTGGATGCTGGCTTCCAGCCTGTGAGAGCATCCAAAAGTCCTTGGACACTGGCATGCCCATAGTATGAGATCATCCAGAGGTCAAGTGGTCCAAAAGCTCAGTGGAACCTAGGGGCTTGTTGGCAGAAATATTGGATTGGTTCTTGAGGGTCCTAATGCTAATGTTGAATGCCTGTATGGTGCGTTTCCATCAGTTCCACTTCCTTAACATGACTTAGGAGGTCAAATCATATCATAGTGCCTCTCATCGCATGTTTACCCCAACTGGCTGGTTGCTTGGGTAGATGTGGGAGGAGGGTGTTACAAGTTTATTTTGGTTTAAATAGATTGAATATTATTTACTGTCAAAAGGTGTAATGTTTTTAGGCCAAAATATTTATATTTTCAGTTAATCCATGGGAAAGTGTCATCGTAAACTCATGCAAGGAACGAAAATTGGAATATATACATCGATTATCTTTAAAATCTTGGGAGGAATTTGACTTCATGCTCCTTCATTAATGTTGTTTCCAACATAGCTCACAATGATATCCACACATAACTCACCCCACAACAACACTCTTTAGGTTTCTCCACCTCAAAATAACTCTCAAAACTCTTAGATCTACATATAAATATCTTGTAATGATCACATAAACAAAATCAATTTTACTTCATGATGGATGTATAGATCCCATATGAGAGATCATTGTACACATTTGAACCCTTTTGAATGACACTTTATGTATTTACAACTATTATCTCATGTGTAGATCTAAATAAAATATATATGGGTTGGTGCTCCTTATTCCTCTTGTAACGATAAAACATTATGCCAAGACTACTCCTCAACAATTTTTGGGTGACATCTGCTCTTGGTGCTGATATATTTGTCTTTATAGAATTGAGAGATTCACCTCAAATCTACAAAACAAATATTCTATGACTGCAAGATTCATATATGATCAAGTGTAGGATGTGGGGATATGTTTTAGGGTCCAACCCTAAACCCATTATTTATGTAATAGGGTCGAGCAATAGTTATAGTTAGTTAAAGAGTCAATAAATTCCATATTAATAATTGTAAGTGGTTGACCCACATTTAAATAAGGGACCATAGTTAGTTGCAAATGGGCTATGGTATTAATAAGAACCATGGTACTGACCCATGGTATTGCATGTATGAATCTTATATAAAGGATAGAGACACCCCATTGAGGAGCTTCATGTCTTATTTTGTAATCGAGCCTTGCTCTATTGGAGGTTGCCCCTCGAAGAGGCAAGTTAACATTGCTTTCCTTTCGGAATAATAAAATACATGCTGTTATTTCTCATTGTTATGTGTTATGGGTTATATTTCTTCACATATTTGGTATTCTAGGATCTTCTCGCAGGTGAAGAGCATAACAAGTGGTATCAAAGCACTTTCCAAGGCCGGTGGGATCTCCATTTTTAGTAGATTTTTTTTTGGCTAGAGACGTGTTCTGACGTCTTTAAACCATGGGATCTATCGTTGAGCGCATAAACCTGCAGATTTGGGGAGGCATGCATGCAGGAAATACAAGAGGTGGTCATGCTTGTTGGACTCCCTTGTAACCCTTATGGGTACCCCTTCGAGTAGTAGCACATTAGATGGAACCGTGCACGGAATGTCTTCGAAGTACCCTCTGGGTATATTGAAAGCCCCCTAGGCTCACCTAAAACCTCTCCATAGATAAACCATCAGCAATCTTGCTGCTACAATACACCGAGAACAACACTCGGGGAGATTACTCGCATGTATGATAGGGTAGTCATGTAGTATGTCTAAGGGTACGGTTGATCCTCCTTAGTTAGTGCCTTGAAAGATTGGCCAGAGTACTACTGTTGGACCCTTATGTATATTGCGATCTGTAGCACTTGACACTTCTTGAGACCATAGTTCCCTTGTCTCTCTATAGATCACACATCATCTTTACCAGATCAGATCTAGCAGGTTGGATTTTGTCGCAGCCGGAACAATCATATCCTCCATTCAGATCTAGAAACAGGGGTTCGATCACTGCCACATTCTTACCAATACTCTGCAATTGAGGGTTTTGCTGATAGATCTGACTGTTTGTGCAAGGAGGCTTGTGGCTCCTATACATTGGCATGACTCTCGCAGGACATTGGGTAGAATTAACTTTTCTAAGAATCAACTACTGCAGTATTCCTAAGTGAGGAGTAAAAGTCCTTTCGGAGTATGAGACCCTCCCATGACACTTATAGGAAACTTAGCACATAAGAATTAGGCCGACGGGCTAAGCAAGGTGGTACCATTCACTTGTTAGCGTCAAAATTTGTGTGGTCCCAATTTTTGTTTCACAGTAATGACAAGTGCACTGGATCTGTGCATGGTACAAACCAGAGCTCAATGTATGGCCAATGAGAACATAGACACCCTTGAAAAAAAGTTGGAGGAATTAACGAAGTAGATCTAGTCCTTAAATGACAAAATCACAAAGGGCAAGTCGGGGGTACAATCAAAGGCATATGCTTATAATGAAAACCATGAGGGCGAATCTAGCCATTCTCTGCACTTCTATGGAAACCACCAATAGTCCCATCCTTGACCACCCAAGTTGGACATGTATAAATTTGATGGCTCTCATCCAGCCATATGGCTAGCACAAATGGAGAAATATTTCACATTGAATCACATCAGAGATGATGAGGCTAAGCTAAGTGTGGGAAGCCTTTACTTGGACCAAGAAAGATGGAAATGGTGGCAGTGGCATCAACGATGCTATGCAAGGCCAATGAGTTGGCAGATATTCTGAAAATACCTTTCTGATTACTTTGACCATGAATCTAACTTTTTGGGCCGTCTTACTAAGCTCCGATAGACAAGCATAGTGCAAGAATATATTCAAGCCTTTGAAGCATTAGCCTTCTGCACAGGAGGTCTAGCAGATGAATTCTACTTGGAATGTTTTATCAATGGTCTCAAAGATGCCATACAAGCCCACGTCAGGATGCACCACCCAGTCACATGGCTGGCGGCTTGCATGATAGCTCGTGAAGTAGAACACGCGTTAGCGGCCCAGTCGACTCGTCCAAATTTCATAGCCAAGGGATGCCCCACCCAAGCTCCGAGCACTACCCAAACACTTAAGGTTCAAAAGGTGTCACCAACAGAAATGGTAGAAAGAAGAAAGCAAGGATTATGTTACTATTGTGATGACAAATACTCCCCAGGGAATAAATGCAAGGAAGCCAAATTCTTTCAAATTGATGCTACTGATCACAGTTCATCTGAAGAAGCTCCACCATTTGAGGGACCAGAGGAGGAAGATGAGGATAAATAGTAGGATAATGAGTTCTCAACGACACCAGAAGAACCAGTTATCTCGCTCCATGCTTTTGCAGGCATTTCTTCTCCCCAAACTCTCAAAATCAGAGGTTTTATTAAACATCACCCTGTAGTAGTCTTGATTGATAGTGGAAGTACGCATAACTTTATCCATCAAAGGGTCGCCGAAGCAGTGCATTATTTTGTCAGAGTAGTCTTGAATTTCCAGGTCCTTATTGTTGATGGGGGGACAATGAAATGTGACGAGCGCTGTGAAAATGTCAAACTTGAGATGAGGGATTATCACCTAAAGTCCCACATGTTTGCCATCAACATGGGTGGGTGTGACATTGTCTTGGGTGCTGAATGGCTTCGCACACTTGGCCCAATCACAATGGATTTCTAGGAGTTATATATGAGCTTTAAGCAGAATGACCACATGCATACCCTCCATGGACTCCAGGCAGGTGCTCCTTCTATCATCAACTCGCATAGGATGGAAGAGTTGTTAAAAAAGGGCCACCATGGAGTTATATCCCAATTTAATGCCATCCAAGCCTTCGAGCCCACTCCCCTTCATATTCATCCTGAGATGCATTAGGTCTTAAACAACCATTTGTAGGTCTTTGACAAGCCTCATGAGATTCCACCCTCGAGAGTGGAACATGATCATAACATTAATTTGGTCCCAGGGGCACAACCACCAAATGTGCGCCCATATAGATATCCTTTTTCCCAAAAGAATGAAATTAAAAAAATCATCAAGGAACTCTTGGAAGTCGATGTCATTTGTCCTAGCATTAGTCCTTATTCATCGCCTATGGTCATGGTGCTCAAGAAAGATGGGGAATGGCGTATGTGTCCAGACTTCAAGGCCCTCAACAAGCTAATGGTCAAAGATAAATTTCCCATCCCTGTTGTTGATGATTTGCTAGATGAACTAAATGGGGCTCAATTCTTTACTAAGCTTGACCTTCGCTCGGGCTATCACCAAAATCGCATGAAAGAAGTAGACATTCCAAAGATTGCTTTCTGAACTCATGAAGGCCATTGTGAATTCCTTGTCATGCCATTTAGTCTTTGTAATTCCCCATCCACTTTTCAGAGCCTCATGAATCACCTCCTCAAACCATATCTTAAACAAATTGTCCTTGTTTTATTTGATGACATCCTCATCTACAACCTCACCTGGGAAAAACATCTTCAGCATGTAGACCTGCTCCGAAAGCATAAATTATTTGTCAAATTGTCCAAGTGCTCTTTTGGCATGAAAGAAGTCGAGTATTTGGGCCACATTGTGGGGCATGAAGGTATCAGGGTGGTTCCAAAAAAGATCCAGGCAATGTAGGATTGGCCTCAACCAAATACCTTGAAGAGTTTGAGAGGATTTTTGGGTCTCACCGGCTACTATTGCAAATTTGTCCACAATTATGGTCGCATTGCTAGATCCCTCATTCACCTTCTCAAGAAAAATTCATTCCTCTGGAATAATGAAGCACAACAGGCATTTATAGCTGTCAAATAGGCCATGTGTTCCACTCCCGTATTGGCACTACTCGACTTCACCAAATCTTTTGTGATTGAATGTGATGCTTTCAGGTATGGGTATTGGGGCTGTCTTAATGCAGGAAGGTCAACCCTTGGCCTTATCACACCAATTTGAGGAGGAAAGCACCCTGCTAGCAATCTCCCTTCCCATTCCAGAGTGGATTGAAGAGGCTCGCAAGGAATGGTTTTCACATCCTCCGCTCTTCCAACTCATTAATAAATTGCAGGCAGATCCAAATTCCACAGTGGGCTATTCTTGGTAGGATTATATTCTTTGCTACAAGGACAAAGTAGTGATATCACCAACATCCACCCTCAAAAGTTGCATTTTGGTAGAATTGCACTTATCTCTCACTACAGGCCATTCAGGCTTTTAGAAGACTTATGCTCACACTTTGCATTCATTCTTTTGAACAGGCATGAAAAAGGACATTCTTACTTTTGTAGCTGAGTGTGATGTGTGTCAGCACCACAAAGGAGAAACAATCAAATCTCCAGGCACCTTACAACCATTTCCCATCCCTGCCTCAATCTGGACGGAGGTTTCTATGGATTTCATTACTGGTCTTCCGAAGTCAGGCAACAATTCAGTCATCATGGTGGTTGTGGACAAACTTTCTAAGTATGCTCATTTTTGCACCCTACCCCACCCTTTTAAACTCACTTTGGTGGCTCAATCTTTCATGGACCAGATCTTCAAATTGCATGGCATGCCCACTTCCATTATGTCTGATCGTGACCCGATCTTCACCAGTAACTTTTGGCAGGAACTCTTCAGGTTACAAGGTACCCAACTGCAACTCAGTACTTCCCATCATCCCCAAACTGATGGTCAAACTGAATCAGTCAACAAATGTTTGGAGACCTACCTCAAGTGTTTCACTTCAAAAAGAAACATCTATGGTTACAGTGGTTACCTCTAGCCGAATGGTGGTATAATACTAACTATCATGCCACCACCAAGATGACTCCATATGAAGCAGTTTATAGTCAACTCCCCCCCTTCACCTACTTCTTATATCTCGGGATGCTCTAAGGTACAAGCAATGGATCAACTCCTATAGAACCATGCAATCATGCTTGCCCACCTCAAAGATAATCTCCATCAAGCTCAAAATCGTAGGAAGCAATAGGCAGACCAACATCATTCAGAGTGCACATTTCAAGAAGGGGATCATGTATTCTTGAGGCTATAACCATATAAGAAAACATCACTCAAAGACAAGGGTTTTCAGAAATTATCTCCAAAATTCTCCGGATCGTATCAAATACTTTAGCGCATCGGAGAAGTAGCCTACAAGCTAGCCTTGTCACCCACTACAAAAATCCATCCCGTCTTCCATGTCTCATGCCTCAAGAAAGTGGTTGGGAACAATTGCAGAATTCAAACCCGTCTACCGGAAGTGGATGAAGAAGGTTCAATTTGGCTCCAACTTGAACAGGTTCTTGAGACACAAGAACGACACCTGCGCAACCCCACGATCAAGGAAGTCCTTGTCAAGTGGAAAGACACCTCTCTAGAAGATGCGACCTGGGAAACAACCATTGTTCTTCAGCAGTTTTGACAGCTCAACCTTGACGACAAGGCTATTTTTATGGGGGAGGGCATGTTATGTTCCAACCCTCACCCCCTTATTTATGTAATATGGTCGAGTCATAGTTATAGTTAGTTAAAGAGTCAATAAGGCCCATATTAATAATTGTAAGTGGTTGACCCACATTTAAATAAGGGACCACATTTAGTTGAAAATGGGCCATGGTATTAGATAGATAGTATTAATAAGAACCATGGTACTACATGTATGAATCCTATATAAAGGATAGAGACTCCCCATTGAGGAGCGTCGTGTCTTATTTTGTAATCGAGCCTTGCTCTATTGGAGGTTGCTCCCTTGAAGAAGCAAGTGAACATTGCTTTCCTTTCTGAATAATAAAATACATGTTGTTATTTCTCATTGTTCTGTTTTCTGGGTTATATTTCTTCGCATATTTGGTATTCTGGTATCTTCTCGTCAAGAGCATAACAATATGGATCATAGTGAAAAGTTGCAATGTGACTCCTTTGATTGTATAGATATCCTCCTCTAAATTTGTTTGCACAATTTTATCTGAGCATTATGGAAAAATTGGTTTGGGTGGAGGCATCATATTTGATGGAATCTAGATCCAAATAGTGCATTGACTCAATAAAAAGATCTACCATATTTACATCTATATATTGTTGGATTTCACACCAGTTCCTGAAAGAACAGTGCCACACAGATTTCATGAAGCACAAGACTTTTTTGTTGTTGTAATTCTTAATGGAATAACGCAATTAGAATTACTAGATATCTTTGTGATGAACGATATTTTCTCATCTTTACTATTATATATCCAAAAAATTGTGGATATGGATGCAAGACTTTGTTCTGGTGTTATAGCTCCAAATCTCACTATTATGGTTTGTGATGCTGCACTCATGGCCTAGGGCAACCCCTCCTTCCAGACCTGGTCCAAAATCTAAAAAACAGTGTTTTATTCCCTGTACGCGACATTGCCCTGAGTCAAATGCGTGTATACGCGGGTTCATATATACCCAACCCGCGTATATGTATTAAAACACTTAAAAAATTATAAAACTCCTTATTTTCGGGCGGAGATCGCGGGTTTTACCTGCTGATCACCTGTT
>APFE030080581.1:278868-321668 GCA_000404065.3 Pinus taeda
CCAACACTCAGCTAGATATTGAGAGGATGTCCTCTAAGGCCAAGGACAATAGAATAAAGTCTCTTGAGGAGATCATTATTGATCTAGGGCATGATCCTAGTGATCCGACAGGTGTAAAGGCCCTCATGAAGAAGAAGGATGATGATCTCAATGCATTAAGGAAGAGATTGAAGCTGCAGCCCACTGAGCACCCTCAAACAGCTGAGCTTCAAAACCAAAAACAGGTTGAAGACCAGCTAGACCTCTTATTGTAGTAGGATCAGAGGATCCGTGAATTGGAGAAAGAGCTGGAAGGAGCAATACAAGAAAAACAGGGAGAATCTACTTCCCAAGCTCCTCCAACTACTTCCACAATAGCAGTAACATCAGGGGCAGCAGTGGCCCCCACAACAGAAGCAGCAGGCACATCAGCAGCCCAAGAGGCCAATCCAAGTGTAGAGGAATTGACCAACGCTATCAAAGAGATGGAACTCCAGGCCAATGAAATAAAGAAAGCCAAGGAAAAATTGGCAGAGCTGGAGTCCAAATATGACAAGTCTAAGGTAACTGTGGCAGAGCAGGGCAGAGAAATAAAGGCCCTCAAGGACAAGATAAAGGCCTTAGAAAAAGAATTGAATCTGGAAACAGCCATGGCCGAAATAAAAAGGATCTTATGGGCCAAAATAAGCAAATCCATCACCCAACAATGGAAATAAAAAAAAACGGTACATCAGCAGATGGAATTGCTGGGCCAAGCACATATAGAAATCAATAAGGCCAAAACACTGCTGGGAAATAGACCAGAACAGGCCAATAGAATAATAGACTTCCTAAATAGGCAGGAGCAGGAGGAACTAGCAGCCATAGGTATCCCCAACAGAACAGAAGCCGTTCTCACTGCCAAGAAAGTGCTCACTCTCAGGAATTATATACAAGCTGTGGAGAGGAAGTGCTATGAGATCACAGCGGGTGTGGAGGAATTCAAGGTCAAATTGGCAAAACTGCAAGCAAAAGGCTTGCCCAGCCTCCTAACTGGTGCAGGAAAATTAGTCTCCCAGGATCAGTTTGCCAACAGAATGGCAACATATATTGAGAATCAGATTACTGCATCTAACAGTACATCTGAACAGACAGGGCCTCCCTCAGGACAGAGTTTATATGATAAACTGGGAGGCCTATTCTTTATTGAAAATGAAGTGAACCACCTTTTTGAGACTCCTCCTAATTTTTATAGGTATATAGAGGCCGATGAGACCTTAATAAAGATTAGGAGGCATCAGATGCCTAAGGAAGACTGGTGGCAAGCAATGCTTCAAATTCTGCCACGATAGCTCCAACTGTTCGGTCACTGCCAGCTCCAGGTCAATACAAGACAAACAGAAGGATAAAGTGAGCATTAAAAGCAGCTGAATGCTGACTCAGCATGTAGACTATGACGGCTAGCCAAAAGATAAAGAAATGCGCAAACTTTGGCGGTGTACCCTTAGCCAACTCCAAGAGCCACCAAGTCAGCAGTCTCTGACCATTTTCTGACAGCTAAGGGACTAAAAGTGATTACAGCATTTACTCTCTCAGCGGCTGCACTCCAGCAGTTGGTTGAGCATTTATGGAACATCTACTCTCCATTCAGATATTTTCTAATGTAAATCTTGTATATATACTCCCCTTAGTAATGCATAAGGGGTTGGGAATTTTTACTCTGAGGCATGTATACTCTGTACTTTTTCAGAAAAGTTTAATAGAAAGAGCAATTTCAGCTCAGTGATTTCCTGGAACTCTGGTGTCTTGTTGATAATCTAAGTGCTGTTGCAGAATCCCTGTGTTGTCTGGTGGAATGATATGTTTTCTTTAAACTCTGTTATGTTTCCCTATGTTATTTCATTTTCATGTTTCCATCATATCTGGCAATAAAGAAAAAGAATAGTTCAGGACATGTTTCCTCGCACCCTGTGCTCAATCTTATATTACTGTAAATGTTTTCTTCAGGATTAAAATAGACATGAATTCTTAAATGCTCATGTTATATTTAGTTCCATGTTGTGAATGTTATCTAGAAATTCTTAAATGCTTCCAGGTAACAATCGCTTTTCTTTTCGTATCAGTTTATAGAAAGATCCTTAATTGCCTTCTTATACTGAATATATCATACCCAAACTCAATTTCAAAGCATTATTCCTCAGACAATTATCTTGCTCTGCAGCTTTCATTACAAGTATCAACACAACACACCAAACCAAAGGACCACTGACTCCATTTGCCCAATGTCATGCAAGATTCTGGTAAGAGCATACACGTTTTGACTTAACCTTTCCAACCAAACAATTAAACCAAAGTTGAGCTTCACATCTAGCCTAAAATACCATCAGAACAGAGACAAATTATAAAGAGAGAGCCCTCTCTGATTACAGCTTGGCTAGAAGCTGCAATCCAAAGATTGGTTAGTGGTTACCCCGGCCGTATTCCCTTAGAGTCAAAGGGAACAACCTGGGAGTTAACATAAATGGCGACTCCGCTGGGGAAATTCAGGATCTAGAGATGACTGTATATCTACCAAGAATCACACTCAAAATCTGAACATCAGTCAAGAAATCTTCAAACTGCTCCCATACAAACATTTGCAGCCTTAAGGTAGAGCTGACTCAGATATCCTTTATACCCAATATAGATACACAGAGTCTTTCAAAAAACTCCTGTCCAAGTCCTTGCTATACAAATATTTCAAATAACTTAGAAGGACTAGCTCAGAAGCTGGCTCCCAAGAAGAATCTTCGGTACACTAGGGCTAATCCTGATCCCAACCCTCCTACTGTCTTTGAAAATCCTAATACAATCCCCAAACTAATTAGGAGTCAGCAAAAATAAGATAACCTTGCTGACCTTAGTCCAGAGACAGTTCACCCTAACCCCATCTCCACTCCAATCAAAGCATTATTCCTCAGACAATTATCTTGCTCTGCAGCTTTCATTACAAGTATCAACACAGCACACCAAATCAAAGGACCACTGACTCCATTGCCCAATGTCATGCAAGATTCTAGTAAGAGCATACACGTTTTCACTGAACCTTTCCAACCAAACAATTAAACCAAAGTTGAGCTTCACATCTAGCCTAAAATACCATCAGAACAGAGACAAATTATAAAAAGAGAGCCCTCTCTGATTACAGCTTGGCTAGAAGCTGCAATCCAAAGATTGGTTAGTGGTTACCCCGGCCGTATTCCCTTAGAGTCAAAGGGAACAACCTGGGAGTTAACATTACCCAAGGGGTAAGGTGTCTCACCGAAGGCATGTCACGATCAAAACTAAGAAGGTTGGAGATATATCAAGGGAGATCCAAACATCAATTATCAATACCTCAAAGAGATCATTCATCATAACGTCATAATGTTATGATTACTATATTCATCAAGTAAAAGGCCATTAAATAAAATTTTGAGCAGGTCTATAAATTAGAACAATACACTTGACCATAACAGAATACCCAAACTATCTCTTTCATTCATTAACATAAACGTCAGGAAGACTCGTTACAATATATCAGGCACAAATCCTTTCATTAGATACATAAAATAACATAGACATAGGATTCCCTAGGCCTCTAGCGATTCTAGCTCTGGCCCTTCCGCAACTACTCTAGTCCTTGAGACCCTGTTCTTATACATTCCTAGCCCCTGCTGGATACCAACCCCTTTCCCTTATTATCTTCTACTTTTATCTTTTCTTCCATCGTCCCCACTATCAGTTTTTTCTGACTGTCCTTGCCCTTAGCTAATTTCTGCTCTCCTTCTTATCCACTCGGCTATTCCTTTTCTCTCTCGCCACCTTATCACAAATGTATGTTTACTATATGTTCCTACCTCCATCCACAACTCTACAACTCAACATTTCTTCGACCACTTGTTCTCCTCCTTGATTCTCTCAAAACTTCAAAATTCAAAACGAAGGCCCCAATAGGCCCTGACCACAGTTCTTTGACTCATTCCCGATTCAATCTATCTCAAGTGTTGTGGGTCAATGTTTCCACTATTTCTGCCTACTGTTGTGTTGATCCTTCCTTTTGTGGGGCTACTGCTTCAGCTGCTTCTACTACATGTTGACCTTATTTTCCGATCAATGGTTGGTTTTATTTTCCGAATGAAGGCCCCAATTTAGGGCCAATTATAGTTGTTTCTTGTCTAAAGCAGGTGTAATCGTCAAGCATTGCTCGTCATGCAGTCATGATTGAGTCAACCTGTTTAATGAAATTGTCTATCATCGTGGAGTTTGGTTGATCTGCCTACCACTATGTAGTGTGTTCCACTATGCTTCAATGTTGTTTCAGACCTCTCGTAGAGTAAGAACATGCTGGCGGATTGGTGGTTTGAGGTCATTGATTTTCTTTTTGGCCTTCACAGACTCTTCCTCTATCTACCAAACTTGGGCCTCAATGGAGGTGATCTCTTCATCATTTTGTTGCAACCAAATTGAGTCTGTGAAACTTTTGTTGTTTGCGATGTATTTTTGTAGCTTCTCGTGAAGGGGATAGACCAGTTGATTCTTTTGAGCTAGGCTGCCTGACCATTTGTGTACCTAGTCCATTAGGGCATATCCATCTGCGAGGGCTTTAGTAAGGGATTGCTTTATGGTGGCGACAATGGTGAGCTTCTAATCAATTTCCTAGGTGTAGCTCAGAGTTGGATCAGGTACCGTTGATCTAACCATTTCCAATTTCTTCTTCATCTCAGTGTTTGTGGCCAGCAAGCCTGGGCACGCTGCCTAAATCTTTTCAGAGAAATTTCCTAGTGTGCAGGATGCAAAATCTTCAGGAGCTTCGATAACAAGGTCCGAAATTGTCGGTAAAATATTCTGAAGCTTATTTGTGACTTGATCTACTTATGATTGGAGACCTTGGTTTCCTTGTCTGAGATTATTCCTTTCCTTTGTGACCACTTGCAGTTGTTGTTTTTGTTGCTCATGCTCTTAGACGAGGTCGTCATGTATTTTCTCCACTCCCTATGCATCTTGTTGGATAATTCTAAATAACTGCGAGGATGACCAATGTTGGAGAGTCTCCGCCTGAATGGTGTTTGTATCTACGAAGTTACTCTAAAGGGGTATGCCATTGGCATTGGATTTTTCAGAGTGGGCATGGGGCAAGGTGGTTGGCTGGGAAGCTGTGGTAAATTGAGGAATGGGTGGAATAATAATGGGGTTTGGGGTGGGAAATTTATTTCAAAAGTAGGATGGTAGGGTTTAGTTCCTGTATATTTCGGTGTGGAGGCGATCATGTCCTTGCCTGGAAATTGGCCTGACCCTAGGAGCAGGGATATCAATGAGGAGGTTTAAGTTTTGTTACCCTGGAGCGACCCGTTGTACTATTGTACTGAGTTGACTTCCATTTCTTCTATGGTCACACAGGTATCATGGGGGATGGTTTCAGATAGGGTTGTGGAGGTGGAGGCAATATGTGGCAATGGATCCCACTACCCAGGTGAAAATGTAGACGTGGATGGGGGATTTTATTCAATTATGGGTGAGGCGAATACTGATTGAGTTGCCTCGCTAGTGAGGTTAACAATCTGAGCTACAAGGGTTGTCTTAAGCTTCTTAGCACGGGGATTTTTGGCCCCTGTTTTTTATTTTGGCTTAGGAATGGTTGGCTTAGGTTGTGTAGGAGATCCGATGTCAGGAATCACTACAGATAATGGTCTAGTGACAATTGGATTAAACAATGTGGACCCTTGAAAAGCGATGAACTGAGTGCTCTTACTTGAGGGGTCTGTGAAACTTTCAATTGTCTACTTGAGCGAAGAAATATGTTTCTCCATTTGTGTAAACATGGGTTGTAGCTCATCCTCGACTCCTCTCTTATTTCTACTCCCTAGTGCTTATCCTGATGATGGTTGCAGTTGCATGCCCGAAAACAGGTACATGTATTTGCCTTCTGTAATCTAACACACAACCCCTGGCCATGAACCAACTTCAGTGTGGAATGCCACCTCGACTAAAGCAAATTTTTGTGGCCTCATTTGGAATGTCTCCAGATGGACACTTCATGGCCTTATATTAGTATATCCGTGGGTGACCCCGAACTAGATATCCTTTGAAAACTCTTCCAACAATGCTCTGGAGATCTTCTTTGCCTCTTTGATTGTAGCAAGAATCGTTGAGTACAAGTCATTGAAGGCTACCTCATTGACCTCTTTACTACTCAGGTCTCCTGAGGTCCTCCATTGATCGTACCTCAGGGCTACAAGTTGGTCTTCTCTAATTTGCGCAAGCTCCCTTCCTCTGGGTGGACGCCACTTCCACATTTCCAATGTCATGAGAAAATATGTGAAGATAAAGTTGGTTCTTCACCTGTATATGTCTTCACAAGCTTCAAAGAGTTCGTTCAGTAGGAAGGCAGACTAGTTGATCAACGTGCCTTCGCAACTGTGTTCCGCAACCGAAATGGAATCCAGGGTACACTCGTTTTTTGAAAAGTGTCTCATCATCTTCCCTTCTATGATATAATAGGTGAATTTAATCTCTTCCTTGTTGATGAGGTCAATCTTGGCACCTTTGCGTCTGCGCTTGGTTTTATACTTGTCATAGTAGTCCTTGTCACATTCTTTCTTTGCCCATTTTGTTCATACCTGGAATGCGGAAGAAATTGCATTCCCTGTCACCGAGAGTCCTGTTAAACGTTGGATGTCATCCACATGAATTGGGTATTCTTTAACTAACCACAACGTTCAACCATGCATCATGCTTGCAAGGAGCTTGGTATATTGCATTGCAGCCAATTGTGTACCAAAAATTGGTAAACTTCTGAGGTTGATCAATGTCAATCGTTGGAGGCCCTTGAATGTAGCTTTAACTTTTGTGACCATGGTGTCATCCCCCTTGGGAACCTCCTCTGTGTAGACTTCTCATTTTAAGGCCAAGAATTGGAAATAATCAGAAAGATCATTTTCCACTACCGTCGCCTTATCATACTTGCCATATAGATCAAGAACTCCAATTTGTTCATCCAATTTAACCTCCGAGACTGATATAATGGGCTTTTTCATCTTCATGCGCCTCTGATAGAGTATGGTTACCGAGGTCGATAGCTACTATT
Organism: Pinus taeda; assembly: GCA_000404065.3. NCBI lineage: Eukaryota > Viridiplantae > Streptophyta > Pinopsida > Pinales > Pinaceae > Pinus > Pinus taeda. Next base: position 285,932 of record APFE030080581.1, read on the forward strand.
CCCTTGTTGTTGTTGGTGCTCAAACTGAATTTCGAGTTCTTCGATCACCTACGTTTGAAACTTTGGAACTTCCTATGTAGCCATGCAGATTAAGTAAACCGGCTTCGACACGAAGTTTCTAACTAGACTCGCTAAGTAATTATGATGAAAACTTTCCCTATGCAGACTCAATCGTGTTACTCTGACTTCAGCTAACCTGGACCTAACTTAGATGATGTAGCATGGGAAAGGACAAAGTGGGGTGTATGGATAATAATGTTCCTGTAATGGCAGACACTTATTAGTTAATTTCTTCCCTAACGGGAAAATATCCTACGTAAACTTTTCTGACAGGTGTATTATTGCCTACTTATTTCAGAAAATACTTAAAGTATGACAGATAAGACTCATAAAATGTGTGACCACCTACCCCAACCACAAGTGGGTTGTGGTGTCACGGCATTGATGTAGCCACCAAACTGACATGCGTTATTTATTTGTTAGAAAAAGAAATGGAAATGCAACTGACTATGCAACTGACTAAGTGTTATTGACTCTAAACCTACCTATGGGCCCGTTTCCAAGACACCTTCAATTTTTTGACATGACTTTGGACTCGTGGAAAGGTTTTAGGCATGCTTTATTCACCCATCCTCGTAAAAATATTTGGTCTAGTTGCACTAACTTCACCGCACCAGACTCCTTGATCTCCGCAACTATGAATGGACCCAACCAATGCATTTGTAACTTGCCCAGGAATTTTTAAAATTTGTTGTCATATAATATAACATGATATCCCACCATGAAATCCTTCTTCTTGATGTGCATGTCATGTCAAGCCTTCTATCTTTGTTGCTCGACTGATTGGTGCAATTCAGCTAAAAATATTGATTCATTTAACTTTGTTAGTTCTTCCAACCTCTCTTTTAAGGATGTGTTGTCTGTCATTTAGTATCCTAGGAAATGAAGATGCTTGGTACAATTAATGTCATTGGGACTACCGTTTCCCATCCGTATACCAATTGGAATGATGTTTTTTTGTGTGACCTCTTTACCATTGTTCTTTATGCCAAAAACGTGGTTGGCACTTTCTCATCTCGGTCATCTTGATTTTCTGAAACAATCTTTGTTAGACCCTTCTCAAGTATCTTGTTGAAAGCCTCAATTGTTTGATCTGGATTTAAATAAGAACACAACAAATTACATAGATAACCAAAAATACAGAGATGCAGCAAAAATAATACTTCATTTCATTACTGTAAAATACTGAAATATGCATACAAACAAAAATGGAAATAAACCAGCTAGGGCGATGGTAGCTTATCTCTTAGAAGAGATGTTGCAGCCACATGCCTCTGACCTATGTTACAATGAGGCTCGAAGGCCTATTTATTGTTGAGAAACAATTGAGAACCCTAAACATCCAAAAACCTAACCCTAGAAGATGAAATGCCAAATTGTGGGCCCCGTTTGGGTAAATTGGTACATCAACTTCCCGGGGTCGTAACTTTGGCATACGATCTTTGTTTGACACGAAAAATATCTTGTTAGAAATATCTATCTGAGAACTAAAACTTTGGGAAGAGCAACATCGGTCCATGTACCCATGTTGCTCCCAGTTTTTCCCAAAAAACGTCATTTAGGGCCTCAAAACGGCTCTAGAAGTTCAGGACCCGAAAAACTGCTAAAAGTAGTAAACTATGCTACAATTAAAGAAACTGAAAAGCTGAAAGAAACAATGGTGGGGGTCCAAGTGGACTTGGTAGGTGGCCACCATTATCCACTTGGATCATTCCTCCCCCCTTAGGAAGCAATGGTTCCCATTGCATTGAGTTCCTCCATGAGATGAGGACACTTCTGTTGAACTTGGTCCCTGGTGATCCACTTGCCTTGGTGAAGGAGTTGGCCTGCTTTGACAATTCGATATAGTCGGATATTCTCTAGCAAGTGTGCTTGATTTGTGTGTCCATGATTCGATCAGTTGTAGCTTGTTCCATGCAATTTGGATTTAACTCTGTGGGTGTGAGCTGTTATGCAATGTCGGATGTGTCTAGTAATGGTGGAAAGTATGGTCGAAGGTGGTCCACATTGAACGCTGGGTGCGGGCCAAGGAATGGGGGAATGCTGAGCTCAAATGTATTGTCTCCCATAGCCTTGGTAATGGTGTAAGGACCATATCGGAGTGGTATGAGGTTCCAATAGGCTTCGATAAGGCGTTTCTTTTGCAAATGCACCCAGACTTTGTCGCCCACCTGAAACTTGTGTGGCGCCCGATGTTGATCATGTCACTTCTTGTACTTGGCATTTGATTTCGCTAAAATGTTGTGGACCTGCTGGCAAATATGTTCAATGTGCTCCATGAAGCTGTTTTCCTTATCTATTTTGGACTAGAAATGAGCCGAATTTACATGAGTAGCTGCAATTCGCATGGCCACATCAATGGGACATAGTGGCTGGAATCCCAAGCCCACCTGAAAAGGGTTGTGGCCAATTGAGCTGTGGAGAGCCCGGTTGTAGTTGTGATAAACATAGGAGAGGATCTCATCCCATGTGTGTGGATTCTTCAAGTTGTACATGCACAAAATGTGTATGATCATCCTGTTCACAATGTTTTTCTGGCCATCAGTTTGAGGATGGAAGGTTGTGGACTTAGTAAGTTTTCTATCCAGCATCAACCAGAGATTGGACCAAAATGTACTGAGGAACCTGCTATCCCAGTCTAAGATGATAGAATGTGGGATCCCAAAGTATACCCACACTCATTCAAAGAAGAGTTTAGCAATGGCTTCTGCTGTGATATTCTTCTTGCAGGCCGCCATAATGGCCATCTTCGATAACGCGTCGACGACCAAAAAAACACAGTCATTCCCATTCTTAGTAGAAGGAAGGCCTAGCATGTAATCCATGGAGATGGATTCCCAAGGTCAACTAGGGGTAGGCAGCAGGGTATAGAGGCCTTGCTTCTTGATGGTCGGTTTGGCAATGGTGTAGATAGTACATTATCTGATGTACTTCCCACTGTCAAAGATTCAGCCAATAGAAATACTTCTACAGTACTCCCAACGTTTTCTCGACCCCGAAATGCCCAGCAGCCTGACTGTAGTGTGCTTCCCAAATCATCTTGGCACGCTTGCTTGAAGGAATACAAAGGTGACCTAGCTAGCATAATAGGGAATCCTGGAGGTGAAAATTTGGAACATGCTGACCCTCCAAGAAGCTGAATTCTGGGTCACTTTTGTAGAGAAGTGGCCAGTTGGAAGTCTCGTACCCACAAGAGTTGAGCACGGTGGTTAATGCCATGATCGGTGGTTGACTGAGGCAATCTGCAACATTATTGGTGTTCCCCTTCTCATACTTTATATTCAAATGGAACTTTTGTAGGTATGTGGACCAGTTCTGATGGTGATCATTCTGAAATTTCCCTTGGGTCTGTATGAACTGCAGGGGTTAGTGTCATTTCCTTCCCCAAAATGTAATTCTTCCATTGTCGGCAGACCTGCACAATGGAATACATCTCTTTTTCATAAGTGGGATACTTTTGGACTGTGTCTGAAAGTGTCTCACTATGATATGCCACTAGATGCTCGTGTTGAGTAAGGACTTCCCCAATATCATAGTCAGAGGCATTTGTCTCGACCTCAAATGGTTGTTGCAAGTATGGTAATGCGAGCACTGGTGCTGAGCAGAGGCGATCTTTCAACTCTGTAAATGCCTTCTATTGAGATTCAAACCAAAAGAATTTTTCTTTCGTGCCTCCCTTGGTGACTTGATTCAAGGGCCAAGTGATATGAGAAAATCCCAACACAAACCTGCAGTAGAAGTTGGCAAGACCTAGAATGCTACAGAGCTCTGTTAGAGTAGTTAGAGATGGTCTATCCTGAATGACTTGGATTTTGGCTGGATCCACATGCACCCCCTGTTCATCAATAATGTATCCCAGATACTGAACTTGGGTTGTGCCAAAAGTGCATTTCTCCAAATTGGCACATAACTTGTGTTGCCGCAGTGTTTGGAGAACCTGTTGGATGTGGTGGAGGTGATCTTCCCAACTCAAGCTGAAGATCAGGATGTCATCAAAGTATACCACTACAAATGAGTTGGTGAATGGCTGCAAGATGTCATCCATTAGCCTCATGAAGGTTTTAGGAGCATTCGTCAATCCAAAATGCATAACCAAACATTTGAAAAGGCCCTCCTTGGCTTTGAAGGCAATCTTCAACACATCGGAGGGTTCGATTGGTACCTGGTGATATCCTGACTTCAAATCGATCTTCCTGAAATATTTTCCCCCCTTCAGTTGGTCCAGGAGGTCATCAATCTATGGGATTGGGTACCTATTACGGACAGTGATCTTGTTCAATGCCTGATAGTCAATACAGAGTCTCCAAGTCCCATCCTTCTTATGTACCAACGCAATTAGGCTCCCACATGGAGATGAACTCAGACGGATGTGACCTTTCTGCAACAGCTCTTGAATCTGCCTCTTGATTTCATCATTCTCCAACACGGAGCGCCAATAGATTTGTCCATTGGGCAACAGCGCACCTAGGGTCATATCGATGGAGTGCTTGACTTGATAGTGCAGAGGAACCCCTACGGGGAGGTTAAGATGTCCTTTTACTCCTCCACAACCTTGTCCATCTGTAGTTGTCGTGTGGAGGGGCCCTGTCTAGAGGTCGTGGCCATCGTCTTCTTATTTCCTTGCGAGAATATCATCAGGAAAACAAATTTCCCAGTTTTTTAAATGAGCTTACTACATTGTTTTGCAGTAACCAAAGAGATGGCAGTAGGCGGTGCTACCTCAGGTATCCTGTACAAATTATTTCCAAAAGTAACAATAATAGCATGAGGCCTTGATTCATACATAACATGTCACGTCCACAAGTATTGTTGTCCTAATAATACATCACAAACATCAAGGGTAGCAACATCACACAATACCTCATATGTGAAGGGTTTGATGTTGTATGGAAGGCAACATTGTTGGCTTCACGAAGATCCCGTCCTTGGTGAAGCCACCTGATGGTGTATGGTTTTGGATGTGTTGTGGTCGGTAAGCCCCATTACTTCATAACATCTGCCGAAATGAGGTTCTTTTGGCTCCCGCTGTCGATAATGAACTATAGCGGGGAGCCCTTTAACCACATCTAGGAGTGGAAGAGATGCTCCTCCTCCTCTGGATCTTGAAGTTCCTCATTCTGGATCTTCATGGTGGCAATGGTGGCATTGGGCTCCACATCGATAATTTGCTTCCCTCTATCATTCCCCTTTTCAAGTTCTGACTCAGAGTCAAAACATGCATCTGATTCAGAAACCCTTAGCTCAACCACCAGTGACTACTTGACTCGACACTCACTTATGTTGTGAGTGGAGCTCTTATGGAACTCACACCACTTTCTCATGTCCTTTTTCAGCTTTGCGGCTCTATTCTTTTCTTGCATCTTTGGCAGGTTGTCTTGGGCCACCCCACCTTGGCTTTGTCCTTTGTTCTGCAGTTGGGGGGCACCTTTCCCTTGCTTTGGATTCGCAGATCCAAAGTCTCGCTTCTTCTGTTTAAACTTTTGCTCGATCTTGATGGCATATCGATATTTCGTGCCGAGCGAGGAGATGTTCAGCAATTCTATTTCTTCCTTGATGTACTTGTGCAGGAAGCTATGGTATTTGAGTACCAAATGCTACTCTGAATCCTTGATACCCAACTTTATGTGAAGGGTATGGAAAATATTGGTAAACTCTAGCACGTCTTGGTCCCTTCCCTGTCGCAGCGTGGTCCACTTTATGTATTGATCTTCATATCTTCCGATAGGGTATTACTACTCCTTGATGGCAGTCCAAAATAAATCCCATGTGGGTGCGGCTTAAAATAGTGAGGTTGTACTTTCATCCTTTTGCTCGCAGTAGGTTTCCCACCAGTCCTTGATGTGGGGGGCGACTTTGAGAAGAGCAAAAGTAATCTTTTCCTAGCAGGAAAAATTATGAATAGAAAAATACCCTTCTAGCATATTTAACCATTTATCTACAGTGTCTACATCTATCTGACCCTCAATTATGGGAATGTCAAAGTTAACTTGTACCTTAAAGGGTGTGGCACTTCCAGAGTAGCTACTGGAAGTAGATGTGTCGCCCCTGGGTAACGCTGAAAGATATGGGCAAAGTTGTCCATCATCACTTTCCTTTGTCACTCGAGGGCCTCTTCGAGCAATATTTTGATAGGATCTCCTACCCCCTCATCTTTCTTTTCATCTACCATGGGAGGCTGTCTAGATTTGTGAGGCTGGTCTTGCAAAGGTTCAACCATTTCAAGCCTTAAATCCTTATATCCCGACCTCGTTGGGGACATGCAAGGAAAGACAGAGAAAGAGCAGACCCCTCTGATACCATAGATCTGGATTTAAACAGGAACACAACAAATTACAGAGATAACCAGAAATACAAAGATGCAGCAGAAATAATACTTCATTTCATTACTGTAAAATACTGAAATATGCTTACAAACAGAAATGGAAATAAACCAGCTAGGTCGATGGTAGCTTATCTCTAAGAAGAGATGTTGCGGCTACATGCCTCTGAACTGTGTTACAATGAGGTTTGAAGGCCTATTTATTGTTGAGAAACAATGGAGAACCCTAAACATCCAAAAACCTAACCCTAGAAGATGAAACACCAAACCATGGGCCCCGTTTGGGTAAATTGGTATATCAACTTCCCAAGGTCGTAACTTTGGCATACGATCTTCGTTTGATGCGCACAATATCTTGTTAGAAAGTTCTATCCAAGAACTACAACTTTGGGAAGAGAAACATCAGTCCATGGACCCATGTTGCTCCCGGGTTTCCCAAAAAACGTCATTTAGGGCCTCAAAATGGCTCTTGAAGTTCAGGACTCGAAAAACTGCTAAAAATAGTAAGCTATGCTACAATTAAGGAAACTGAAAAGCTGAAAGAAACAATGGTGGGGATCCAAGTGGACTTGGCAGGTGGCCACCAATATCCACCTGGATCACTGTTCCATTAGCCTAAGGATGGTAAGGGCTTCTATTATGATATTGGATCAAGAAATTCTTCAGAAGAGAGGCAAATGTTTCGTTTATGAAGTGAGCCCGTTGATCATTGGTTAGGCTCTTCAGACATTTGAACTTGGATATTATGCTTTCAAAGATGAACCTTATCATTGTATTGGCTGTACAGTCCTTTACTGGCAATACCTCTTCCCACTGAGTGAGGTACTCCATAGATGTGATAATGTATTTTGCATGGGAATGACATGCTGGCAGCGTAATTAGACCGATGAATTCTACTGCCCATTTTTCAAAAATATGTACTGTGTGTATCAGATGTAAAGGTAATTCATCTTGATGTGGTGGTTTTCCAACCCTCTGAAAAAACATCACATGCATTTTGCATACTCCTTAGCGTCCTTGGGGAGGGTGGTCCACCACAACCCACTTGTAGGACTTACCTTGTGGTGACTTTTTTGCCGACATGGCCTCCCACAACCCCAACGTGGCATTACAACAACATGCCATGCCTTTCACGCTAAAAAAGACAATGTCGCAAAACTTCATCAAGTCCTAGCTTGTATAGATACCCGAAAATTAGCTAATGGTTTGCTGCTCTTACTACTAGGTGCCTTTTCTTTGTTGTTGTGTATCATTCTGGGTAATGTCTTGTCACCAAGAAAGAAAAAATCTCCTCCAGGTAATTTGGCATGGCCTCTATTCAGAACAAGTCAACATTTGGTATTCGGTCATCTGAGGAGCCTTCATTCTCTCCTGACTCCAATCTTGATAGGTCGTTTGGCCCCACATTTAATCTTCCCGATTTGATAACAACTTCAAACATGAACTCTTGGAATAGTAACAACCATCTGTAGATTCGTCCTTCCAAGACTGGATTATTTACCAAATATTTCAAAGCTGAATGGTCGATTAAGAACTTGAATGGTGCTCCCAGTAGATAGTTCCTGAACTTTTGTAATGAGTATACCATGGCCATTGTTTCTCTTTTCTTTGTGGTGTAGCTCTTTTCTATGGTTGATAGCTTTCTACTTGCAAAGTAGATTGGGTGGTCTAGGTTCCCTTCTCTTGGTTGCGCCAGTACTGCCCCTAGTGCAATTCCTGATGCATCAATGTGTACATGGGACTGTTTATTCCAGTCTGGATATACCAAAATGGGAGCGCTCACAAGATTTTCCTTTAGTTTGTTTAGCGCTACTTGACAGGCCTCCATCCATTTGAATGATTTCATCTTCTTTAGTAGTCTCTCCATGGGAACAATAATGGATGTGTAGTTATAGATGAATCGATGGTAATATCCTGTGTGGCCCAGTGTCGATCGTAGCTGATTCACATTGTCCATTGGGTCCATATTTATGATGGCTGCAACCTTTGTGGGATCTATGCAAAAACCATCCTTGCAAACGATATGGCCTAGCAATGTTCTGAATGGAACTGCAAACATGCGTTTTTTCAAGTTTAAAGAGATTTGGAGTTCTCTGCATCACTCAAACATCACTCGAAGTTGGTTGATATGATTCTTTAGTAATATGTAAACTATCCAATCGTCCATGCATACTTCTAAAAATTGATGAATGTCTTCCTTGAAGGCAACTATGACAATCTGGGAGAAAACAACAGGTGCATTCTTCAAACCGAATGGCATGACATGATATGCATAAGACCCCCATTCTGTGGTGAATGTTGTTTTCTTCTTATCTTCTTCTACTATGTGAACTTGATGGTATCTGGAGAATCAATCGGTGAAAGAGTATCCTCCATTCCCTACAACATTATCCAAGACCTCATCACTAAAGAGCGTTGGAAATAGGTCATGTACACATGCATTGTTTAGGCTCCTGTAATCTACGCAGACCCTTATTTTTGTGGCATCCTTGTTATTTTGTATTACAATTGGGCTGATCCATTCTGCTTCGTCTATTGGGAATATAATTCTTGCTTCTAACATCTTACCAATCTCTCTCTTGACCTTCTCTTTTACCCTTGGGTTGAACCTGTATGGTCTATGCTTTAATAGTCATACATCTAGCTTTAGCATAATGTTCATTTCCCCAATGTCCCCTTTTATTCCTTTCAACTCAGCAATTGAAGTTGGGAATAAGTCTTCATACTTACGGAGCGAATCAAAAATTTCTTTAGTTGTTTTCTCATCCCAATAATCCCCAATGGACCCTATCTTAAGTCTATCTTCTGAGCGAATGTTTTGTTTCCACAACTTTACTGGGAGAAAATGGGGGCGTTTATTGCAGGTCCCTCTTGAATGTCCCATTCTCCTTCGGTTTCTTAAAATGCCAGATGTCTGAGTCCTTCACAATCATCCTCCACTGGATCCTTGTTCACTTTTCTACAAGCCATGAACTTTGGATACCCTGATTCATAGAAATATTGTAGGAATATCTCATCGATGCACCCTTCCCGCAATTGTCTTGGAGTGAACATGATCTTTTTGATGGCGTGCGGGGCTTCAGTCAATTGTCGGTCACTATCTCTGAATGAGAAATTGTTACAAAACTGTTTAGCCATAGTGTCCCAGTCTCCAGTTTTCCTTCAAAGTTCTTCCTATATATACCATTCTTGGGGAATCATACCCAAGGTACGTATAAACATGTGTACCCAAAATGCCTTTCGGACTTGCTCTTTTCTCCATCTATCTGTGCAATTCTCTAGATGTTTCTCAGGATCAGAGTTCCCCCTATACTTCTCAATCTCCTACAATCTGTCTCCTTCTTGCCTAAACCTTTCCCTCATGGCCCGCTTGATTTTATCCCAGTCACAAAGGATGTTGCGATGTGCTCCCCACCATCATGGTGGGGTGGATTACAATGCAATGTCCAATAATGGGACCTTGTGACTCTCCCTTATAGTTTTGTCAACCTTATTCAGAAAAACATCTACTGATTCTATGCCATGAAAGGTTGGATAATTACTTATCTTAGTTCCAATCTAGTTCACTCGACATATCTTTTCAAAACATCTCGTATCAACCTCATATCCTCCTTATTTCCAAGCACCCCAAGTGGCTTCCAAGCCGACTTCTAAGCTCTATATGCTTCTCCAACTCACTGATCCTCCTACCGTGGGAATGATGTAGTCTTCTCTTTTTCCTGCAGTTAGTCTATATAATTGATCTATCATTCCAAGCTCATCTTGATCATCTACGGGTTTAATGAACCTTGGTCCCTTGTATGGATCTAGTGGTTGTATTACCCACATCCCTTCTACCTAAAAAATCATTAACTCCTTTTTAAGGTCAATGATGGCATAATTCTCATATTCCCAGTCGATATCAAGGAGTGTTGGGTAAGTGTTGTTGTCATCCATTATGTCTATCACTTCAAATTCAGCATGAGTCTTTACCCCTACCACATCTATCTCCACATCTTATAGCCTCTTGATGCATAAGATGCAGTATTGGTTTACCATCCACCGTTGAATTGGTGAATACTTTAGTTGCAGCTTCCCCAACACTTCCCATGTTTTCCAGGGTAGGATGTTAACATCTGACACAAAATCTAGCATTGTATCTTTTATCTGAAACCCTGCAACTTGAGAATCGATCTGGAATTCCCTACCAGTCCTTTTCTTGTTCCTCTGGACTTTCCTCATATGTCTTTCAGGGATATTTGTTGATATTTCTCCTTCTCTCGCTTCTTCTTTCGGTAACACCACTTTTAAACTCCTACGCAACTCCCCTAGCATTTGTTCATTATCAACAATTTATAGGAATAGTCCAAGCTATTCTTCAATTGGTTGAGAACTTGCGGATATGCCTAAGTCTGACACCTTTTCCTTTTGAGCTTCCGTTAAGTTATTGAGTAACTTGGCTTCTTCTTGATAGTATTTCTTCTGTTGAGTAGGATTGTATGACCACTTTGGGGACACAACTGGAACAATTAAGGGTTGGTCCGATGCTTCCCAATGATCCCTTGTCTTCTTACCCCCTATGGTAATAATTTATGTTTATATTGGTCAGTGGGACAATGTCAGTGGTCCATGGCTCTGCGTCGATCAAGTTAGTTCCCCGTTGCCTAGTCCTTTCCTCCTATATTGCAATGAGCTTGGGGAAATCTTTTCTAGCATGTGCATTGACTCGGCATTGTGAGCACCAAGGCCTTCTTTGGAGTGGGAAGTCCCTGGTGACATGTCCCTCTTGGTCGCAATTGTAGCACCTCATGGGTCCTGTACCCCCTGTTCTTCCTCCTCTCATACCTCCTCCCCTCCCTCCATGACTAGTTTCATTAATTTTGAATGTTGATCGATCCAGTCATTCTTCCAAGGCATCTAACGCCCGACACTAGTCAGTGGGGGGAGTCGTGGATGCACAGAACTCATAGTAATTATTTTTGGGTACATTGGAGTACTTCTGCAATATTGGACATAATCACAAAATATGTCCATAGCTTCTATAGACCTCACCGTAGTCTGGTGAATTTCGGCCCAGGAAGGTTCCTTGTGATCCTACCGCTGCAACACCTGCTATTAGCAAGGCCCCTGATGATCCTGCAAGGCTCGCTGAACTACGTGTGCCTCCTAGTCTTAGGCATTTAGTCACTACATGGCCCTCTATCAAGCAGCGAGTGCACCATACATTGGGTCTCACCGATCTAACCGCATGTAAGTCTTTTAACTTATCTATTAGACCGACGACCTAGTTTTTGAGGCCCATGAACGATGGATCCTAAGATCCCATTCCTCCCTGATACTCATGGAGGTACCCTACCATGGCCTCTATGCACGTTGCTTGCTCTAGAGAATCTTGGAGGGTTTCAATCTTCTTGTGTGTCAGCGGTGTTCTAGTAAGGGGTATGAGTATGTTAATGAACCAATCCCTCTGATGATTAGGGTATATTGTATATCTTAACTTGTTGATTGCATCTTTGAACCTCTACATTAATTCCCAAGCAGTCTCTCCTTCCTTCTTCTTGATCTCCCATGGTTTCGACAGTCCTTGCTAATCTATTTGTGACACTTTGAACTCTTGCAGAAAGATCTTCCTAATGTTGTCTATAGAGGGATTCTAATTTAGCTCTGCACATTTGATAAACCACCTTAAATCTCTCTCCCTCAAGGTAGTCATGAATTCAATCGAATTCTCGTTGTCTGATGTTTGGCAAGCTCTCCATATTGCTTCTCATAGGTACCAATGTTGTTCAACATCCCTATTTCCTCTACCAGAGAACTATGGATATCTAGTAAAGGAACCTACCATTTCCATTCGAGTATGTGCTAGGAGCACAAATCCTTGTGCTCCAGATTGTTAAGATCATTGCAAAACCAGGTTACTAATACAACTAGTCCCACTACTGTTAGATGTATCAAAATCAATATTATATCAATCATGCACATTGTGTACGTGTATCACTTTAAGTAACTTAGCAACAACTTTACTAGGGCTATTGTAAAGCACAAGGGGAAGGTCAGGTGAACACTACCTGAACTTTGGGGATTTGGCTATTGAATTTTGTCTGACGTATCATTCTCCATAAACAATCGCCTCATCACATCACACATATCAACTTCCATATCTTCCTCAAAATTTAGGTAATTACTTCCTTGTGGTATCTTCCTCGTAGCCTGGGAGGGACTACTCTTGTCGTTCTCCTGACTTACATCTGTCCTGTCGACATCCCTCTCTTGCTTTGGGTCATTTACCATCTTATTTCTCTCTTTTAGACTCTCTGACACCGCTCTTGCTTGGTGGGGTCTCGCAAGTCTCTCTTTCAACGCCTGTACCACTCTTTCTTGCCACTTTTCTGCTATCAGTGCTCTCCTTTGCGCTCTGAAATCTATAGCTCTTCACAATTCTTCTATATCCATTCCTTCAACAACATCCCAATTCCCCAAATGGTAGCATTCTCCCATTAGATCCTAGTTCATCAAGGAACAAACCATGGGTTCAGGCACAAGGGTCCAACAAGGATTCCCTATAGTCTAGGCCAAACCTAGCATTTTCACCATACCCAAGGGGTAAGGAGTGTCACCCGAGGCATGTTGTGACCAGAACTAAGAAGGGTTGGAGAGATATCGAGGTTGAGACATCAGCTGTCAATAGCTTAAGAGATCATTCATCCCAACGTCATAATGTTACTATTACTATATTTATCAAGTAAAAGGCCATTAATTAAAATTTTGAGCAGGTCTATAAATTAGAACAATACACTTGACCATAACATAACACCCAAACCGTCTCTTTCATTCATTAACATCAACGTAGGGAAGACTCATTACAATATGTATCAGGCACAAAGCCTTTTATTAGATACATAAAATAACACAAACACAGGATGCCTCAAACATATGGCCAATTCTAGCTCTGGCCCTTCTGCAACTTCTCCAGTCCTTGGGACCTTGTCCTTCTACACTCCTGACCCCTCCTAGATACCACCCTTTCAATTAATGTCTTCTTCTTTTATATTTTCTTCTGTCATCTCCACTTCTAGTTATGGTCATTTGTCCTTGCCCTTAGCTACTTTTTGCTCTCCTCCTTGTCCGCTCGGCTATTCATATTTTCTCTTGACACCTTGCCGCAACTACCTATTTATTATATGTTCCTGCCTCCATCCCCAGCTATCATCTCCACAACTCAACCATTTCTCCCTCCACCTGTTATCCTCCTTGATTCTCTCAAAACTTCAAAATTCAAAAAAGAAGACCCCAACACACCCTATCTCCAATCTAACATTGGTGATCAACCTAGTGTTTGTCATGTTGAGCCTTGTATTGAGCTTGACTTTTCTCAATTTCTCCTACACTTCCTAGTGAATCATCTGAATTCGCTGAATGAACTTCTGTGCTTTGTCCTTGTCATTTTGATCACTTGAATCTTCTTCTCTCCCAAAGACCATGTCTAAGGGATCCTTTTGGAAAATATCCAAATCATGTCTTGAACAGTGAGCTCTAAATGAATGAATGCATTGCCCTATTGTATGCATGTTGTACATAAGGAAGTTTCTCATCCCACAACATGGGATGCTTGCCACAATAGCCTTAGAGTATATATATCATTGTGTGGTTGAAAACCTCTATTTTCATGTTGGTTTGTGGATGAAATGTCATGCTTCTCTTCAACTTGGTTTCCATCATTCTCCACAAAATCATCCAAAAATCTCCAAGGAAATGAGAGTCCTAATCATACACTATGGATGTGGGCAACCCAAATTGGAATAAGAAATGAGATGTGCTACAGTGATCTGTTTTTTACAAGACATTAAGACACACATTTTACTAAATCGATCCACAATGACATTTAAATAGTCATGACCTTTCCTAGAAAAAGGAAAAATGCAAACAAGATCCATTAACACACTTTCCCATGGATGACTCAGAACAAGGAGTGGTTTGTAGTGCCCCAATTTTCTATTAGTGGGCTTGCAAACTGAACACAACACACATCGCTTAACATATCGAGTCACAATGTTTTTCATGTGAGGCCAATAAAAAAACCTCTACAAATGGCACAAAGTTTCCCTACACCAAAAAGACCCGACACAAGAGAGGTATGTGCCTCTCTTATTACATGAATTATTTCATTGGTGGGGATACAAATTTTTCCAACATGGTACAACAATTTCCATGCAAATGGTAATTTTCTACCCGCGATCCATGAGTCATCTTTGCTAAATCTCCTTAAAATATTCATCCTCAACATACTATTTAGTGTAACTCTCAAAATATATAGAAGAATTTTCCAAAACTATAGATGTAGAAATGGGAGGGTGAAAAAGAATATATGCCACTTTGTTGCTAGTGCCCTTCTTGTATTTTATTACCAGGTGAAACTGCTGAAGGAACCCCATCCACCTAAAATGATGTTCCTGTTGAAGCTTTGTTTGTGACTAGCAGTATTGCAAGGGCTAGTGATCAGTGTGAATAATGGTCTCCTTGCCAATCAAATAGTGCTTTCACTCTTCCACTTCTTCACGCTTTGGACCAAGGGATACAACTCCATGTCATATGTGGGATAGTTCACAACATCTTGGGAGAATGTCTCTGAATGGTAACATATATGTTTCCACCATTGCATCAACACGACTCCCATGGTGTACCCACTGGCATTTGTATCAATCTCACAAGGCTATTGGAGGTCAGGTAAGGGCAAAATTGGTGCAGTACTAATCTTCTCTTTCAGTGTATCAATGTATTTATGTTGCTTTCCTCCCACTGAAATGTTTGCTTCACACTTGTCAATGCATGCAAGGGTGATTTAATGATGAAGAAGTTAGCAATGAATCTCCTCTAGTATTGTATTGCACCCAAAAAGCTATGAACTTCTATAACATTAGTGGGTTTAGGCCACTTCACAATCACAACAAATTTAGAAGGATCTACTTTTAAATATCGACCTCCAACAATGTGACCCAATTAAACCAAAAAGGTCTTACCAAATTCACACTTAGACATTTTTACATACAATTTTTCTCTTTGCAAAACAACAAGCACCCTTTTAACATGACTCACTTGATCTTCCTATGTTCTACTGAAAACAAGAGTGTCATCAAGATACACAAGTACAAAATCATCAAGAAAAGGAATGAAAATGTCATTCATCACCCTCTTGATTGTGGGTGAAGCATTGCACAATATGAATGGAATCACCAACCATTCAAACAACCCCTATTTTGTCTTGAATGCAGTCTTCCATACATCTTTTTTGTGATCCTTACCTGATGGTAGCCACTGAGCAAGTATACTTTTGTGAAATAGACAATAATTTTTCAATTTATCTAATAAATCATCAATGCAAGGGAGAGGGTATTGATTATTGACCATTATTTTGTTTAGTTCCCTATCGTCCACACACATCCTCCATGTTCCATCCTTCTTTGTCACCAACATGATGGGAAAGATGCATGGAGAAGAACTTGGTCTTATGACCCCTTAGTTCAGCAATTCCTACACTTGTTTCTTTATCTCCTCCATCTCAATTGATGATAACCTCTACATACCAATATTTGATAAAGGAGCATCGTGTTGTAATTGAATTCATGTTGGATCTCAATCTTTGGAGGCCACCCACTTGGTTCCTGAAAAATCCCATTATAGTTAGAAACAATTTCATACAATTCTTTTTTATGAGTGGGATGACAACCTTGGAAAGCTTCAAATGTCTCTGCATCGTTTTCTCTCACAACCATGAGTGTGCACCCTTTGCTGGAATTGATCAATATCTTCATCTAATTTTCACTTACAAGACTTGCACTAATCATGGCACAATGAGCGCTAATAATGTATTCCACCTCATCTTTCATGAGATGATAATTGTTTACATGGAGAAAGAAAATTGCTTTCCTGACATATAAATACGGACTCCCCAATACAATGCCATAGATATCCAAAGGTACAAAATCAAGCTCAACCTCATCTACTAGTTTGGATACAATCATAAATATAGACCTACACTGTTTGGTTACATGTAATTTGCCTTTGTCACACACCCAACCAAGAGGGTAGGGTTTAGGATGAGGCTTGGTCTCCAACCCTATTTTATTAACCAAGGATTCTGAAATGAAGTTTACTTGTGAGCTCGGATCAAACAAGGTTTCTACTTTAGTATGTTTCATCATAACCCTAATGTCGAACAATTTATTCCTCTTTCATTCATTAACAAAAGACTCATTTTAAGAACTTGTACTCGTGTGAAATTCAAAATTTTCATTATCATGAAGAGAAAGGTTACCTTTTGTGTCCACTGTTGTGATCTATGTCTCATCACTAGAGTCAGATCCAAGGTCTTTTTGCACAATTTCCACCCCCTTTTGCTTTCTCTTTCTGCCAAATCTCTTTAGCTTCAACTCTGGATGCAACTTCCAACAATGTTCATCATCATGGCCTTCCTTCTTGCAATGTGTGCAGGATGGATTTTCTCCTTCTTATTTCTTGGATGTAGTTGCCTTCTTGTCCTTTCCCTTGCCTTTCCCTTTGAACTTTCCATTATGAGGTTTGAAAGATGATTTCTTGGGTTGATATTATTTTCCATTACTACCACTTCTTTGAAGGTGAATTTCCTTCACACCGGCCGCATCAATAGTAGTAGGCTCTAACAAAAACAAAGCATGCTTGATGTCACTATGTAAAGCACCAGTCCACGGGGCTTTGGATTGATGGTGAATGGGTGTGTTGTTAAGGCACTCCTTGCGATAGGTCACTGGTTCAAATCCCCCGTGGGTGCCTAGGTAGTATTATATAGAA
The DNA here is from genome assembly GCA_000404065.3 of Pinus taeda. Classification (NCBI taxonomy): domain Eukaryota; kingdom Viridiplantae; phylum Streptophyta; class Pinopsida; order Pinales; family Pinaceae; genus Pinus; species Pinus taeda. Next base: position 303,114 of record APFE030080581.1, read on the forward strand.
AAAAAAAACTATGTAAAACACCAATATAGTTTGTTACAGTTTCTCGTGAATCAAGTGAAATACCCAAATTTAAAGCTTGTTTTCTAAAGTATTCTGTGAAGCTATGTACATTTTGACTCTTTCCTTTCCTCAAATATTTCCATTCCATTAACCCAAATATTTTCATTTTTTCGATAACCCAAAGTATAGAATTGATATGTTAATATAGAAAAAAATTGGACCAAGAAGAAAGGATATTACCCAAGTTTTTGCTACCTTTTTGCAACTTGCTATCCCACCAAACAAGAGTGGTGCCACTTAGCCGAAGAGATGCTAATTGGATCTTGGACTCATCTTACTCAATCTGCTAAATTTGGGAATAGACCTTGATCTGTCTATTCCAATTATTTAACTTCTCTGCATTACATTCTCCATTATATGTGGGTAAATCAAACTTTACATCCAGCTTAAAAAATGGCTTTTTAGATGCGTTCCTATGATTCCTGTTAGAATGATGAGAAGAGGAATAGGAATAATTGTCACTGGAAGATGGAGAGGTAGGGGGCTCTTCTCCTCCACCTCCATGGTTTACCGAAGCATGATCATCTGGCTCTTTCTTCTCAGGCTTGATTGTCTTCTCATATTCTACGAATAATTTGTCCACTTTCTCTGCCATGGTGAAGAATATCTTGCAATACTTTTACTCTTCCTCCAATCAAGCTTCCTCATCTACGATGTTTTTTCTTCGTGCTACATGCCCCACTTCAGTATCAAAGGATTTGAGTTTTCCTTAACCTCTTTGGAGCTTGTTCCTCATTAGAATTCACTAATCTAACTCGCATCAAGAAGACCTACTCTAATACAAAACTTGATCCAGATCTTTTACTTCAAGGATGCGTACAAAATTTCATTTTAAAGAGCATGTAACAAAATAAAATAAACATATAAAATAAGCATAAATAAAATGCAAGCATGAGATCAAAGACACACAAATAACTTGATAACAGATTTCACCTAGTGTAGGCTACGCCTATGGGCCTTGCTCAATATGGCGAGGCCTCTTTCATTAATTGGCAGTGAAATAAAATTACAAGTTATTATAAAATGACACCTTATACCTCCAATTCTGTGGATGGCCTCAAAAGGTAGACCTATGATGGAGAAATGGACTACGCAATTGGATTCATTGCGAAAAATCACAAAAATGACTATAAAGTTGGCCCAGTTCTATGCAGGTGACCTTTGGAGCTCTAGGGAATATTTTAGTTTCCTTGTAAGATTCCCCTATAGGAATATCTTAAGAATATTATGGGAATACTCTTCCTATCTCTAATTTCGTATGTGCATGCATGGAGTTGGGTTTTTGCAACTTTCTTCCTTCCACGCGGCATCCTCCTTGGTGCTAGATGAAAGGGTTTAAATACATCTCAGTTAGTGACAATAACAAAGGGCTCTGTTGGCACATTATTGGTGTGCAGAGCTCATGGGGTTGACCCCCCACCTAACCCACTCTTCATTGTTTAATTCTAGTAATTTTTTGTTGGCACATGATCGTTTGTTATTGGTATGTTGTCGTTTTTGGTGATCGACGCCAACGGACCGGTTAACAGACCCGCTGAGCGGGTTTGACACCCACCACCAATGTTGTTTTATTATTATATTTATAAAAAAAATATGCCATTGTTGACCGTTGGTTGGTCGGTCATGGGAGTTGACCAATTTCAAAAATAATATTATTTTAATCCTCAACAACATGTTTTCCCACTAGATTTGTAGGGGTCACTGGGAATTTTAATTAGGCAAAAAATTTGCTGCTGCTAAACACCAGAACAGTCCAAATTATCACCTCCTTAGAAAATTATAGCGATGCTGACTGTGCTACCATGTGTCGTGTCATGCTTGGTTCGTACAACTAACCAAGCTGCTAACGTCAGTTTCTACATGTCACGTTCTAGTTGGCTCTCCCTCGTATATACTTCCATGTCACTTTTTGACATCATCATTCGTACATCTAGCATCAGTATCTGTACGACTGATGTTAACATGCCAAGTGTCCTTGCATGTAAAAATTTTAGTTGTTTTCGAAAAACTTCAATAGGCCATAGCTTCTTCATATGATGTCAATTTGAGGTGTCGTTCATGCCATTGGATTTAGAATGACGAGATTTTTGATTTGAGACTCATTTTGATGCATTTAGAGGACTTTGAAATTTTCTCCTTTTAGGATCCTCCTGGATAAAAAATATGCAAAAGAAATATGGGATAGGTTACAACTCATGCATGAAGGAGATACTAGTTGAAATGGTATATAAAAGGAGAAGAAAAAGAGGAAGAATAAAAAGTCATGTAAAAAGGAAATAGTTCAATAAAATGAGACATGTTATACTACTGTGAATTTACTTGATTCTCATGAAGAAAAGAAAAATTAACATCAAGCTAGGATTGACTTAATTTTGGTTGAAAAAGACAAACTTTCAAATGAAAGCAGAGATCATAATATATGTGACGAAAGAGAACATGAGTTCAAGAAGGAAATTTTTAGCCTGAGGACATAGCTTGAAGAAGCAAGGAGAATAGAAGAGGTGATGAGTATTCAAATGAAGGAGAAAGAAGAACAATGTGAAATATTAGAGGTTGAGACTAATTCAACTAGAAGTGAGTTACAAGTTGTGTAAAAATCTAGAAGAGGAGGTTGTCTCCATGAAAAACTTAGAAAAGTGCAGTAGATCAAAGGAAGCCATAGAGGATAATGAAGTAGCCCTGAAGATACCTATGGGAGAAGGGACACATAGCATGATTAACAAGGAAACAAGCAAAGGTAAGAAACATAATTAAAATGAAAAGAATGAGTTGAAGAAAATGATCTTTGCAAAAAGGCCATTTTCTCTTGGAGATGAACTAAGAAAATTTGGAAGATCCCAAAGAAGATTATTTTCTCCCTTGGAAGATGTAAAATGATTTTCTTGCCATGAACCTGGAAATGTATCAGAAAATGTAAGAGAAATCAAATCAAGAATAATCAACAAAAGATTATGCAAGCAAGAAGGTTCCCTCAAGCAAGAAAACAGAGAAGACAATCATCCACCAGGTACACAAATCATTTCTATGGTTACTGTCATTTTTGCAATGGATTTGGACATAAAGCTATTGAATGAAAATTGTATGCAAAGAAGAAGATAAGCACAAGAAAACACATACCATTTCCAACATTTCTTGGTCATATAAGGTGTTATTTATGTAGCAACCTTGGCTACATGGCCAAAGATTGCAAGTCATCATATACCCTTAAGAAGTATAGATAGAAGATGGAGGCCACTGCAAGCTGACCAAATAATGAACCAAAAGGAAAAAGGAGTACCTATGACTTCAATGGAAAATTGAATTCAACATGACCTCAAGGGGAGTTGCGCATAAAAGTAATGAAGAATCTTGTCAATGACAGTGTTAGAGAAGCAACATCTCAGGTGGAGAGCAACCTCAATAGTTTCTTAATAATACACTACATATGTTGAAATGTCTCTATAATAACACTTCAATGAAAAGGAATAAGAAAGAAACAACAAGATTTTCTAATATTCATGAACATGATATGTAAGGAGTATTACATATGGCATATGGTTGTTGAGTTGAGAATATTGCATTTGGGATAATATGTGTAAGCATTTGGGCTTCAAGGAGTATAAAGTAGGAATCTTATAACCATGATGATACCCTCCTATACCTACAAGAGATGAGAATTGTGCAAGAATATTGGAACATACATATTTTATGAATAATTTTGACATCCCTAGAATTCTTGACAGTATACACCCTTTGAAGCATATTCATTTGATATATGGTTGATCGTATGTCAAAAAGTTTGAAGCCAATATGAACCAAGGCCACCTTAGATTATAGCTAAAATGCCTTGTTATGTTTTTAGTGAAGGAGTGGGTCACTTGGTTCATTATTTGAAGGGTTTAAAAAATTATGTGACATAATGAATTCTAACAGTACTAGCATATAGAGCCTAACACACCTTTGGAAGAAAGTCTAAACTATACTTGGGATTGATATACATATGAGAAAAGGATATGCTTAGCTTTGGTTTCTTTGGAATTCGTTGGGTATGTGTAATGTCCCAAGAAAATTATGCCTCAGGGAGTTGTTTGAAATATGTCATATCATTATGGGAAAAATCTATGCAGAGCTTGAACTCTATAACAAATAAAGAGAACTATTTTCCCAATGTTATGCTAGAAGGTGGAAGCATCATCTAAGAAGACAATCTGTGCATCGAATTTTCACCTATTCGATGGGTGCATTATTGTGAGGTTCTTGTTGTAGACACTAAAGAGATTCATCGTTCAGAACTGCAGATATTTGGATGACATCATGCGAGTGTTTGTCCAGTCAATAAGGATAGTGGGTTCAAACAAATATGTGGTCATGTAGAAGACCTTTCGGAAATGGTTCCCATCGTGTTTTAATGCCTCACAAGTCTAATTGAGTATTTTTACGTAGAGAATTCCCATCCATTGAATACCCAACAAAACCCTGATGATAATGATAATTATGTGCCCCCAACAAATTCTCTTGTCAAGTCTGAGTCGACTTCCATTCCAAGAGAAAAAAGAAACATGGAAAGAAGAATCTCGTGGATTTTGGAGCTACGGCAAATTCTGAAACCTAGAGGCAAAAACAAAATGAATTAGAAATTGAAGAAACCTATAGGTTGAAAAAAAATGAAGGAGGAATCAACGAAGGGATTGTAGAATCCATGGATATTGAGTGCAAAGAATTGAAAGGAACCATATATGAATGCCAGAAAGGGATAACAATGGATAGTGATGTTCTAAGCTCTAAAAACCCTACAGAAATATCAACCAGGCAAGGTACCAATGTTTTCAGTAGAAATCATGATGAAAGCAAAAGCGGGCATGGGCAAAGGTAGAGGCATCAGTATGGGCAAGGCTAGGGACATTACAAGGAAAGTTGCATCGATTTCATGGATGAATCGCATCATACCATAAGGTCTTTTGGATATATCCATATGGAGGATAGAATGGAAGGCACAAATGAGATTGAAACTTCCCCAATTAGCAAGCGAAGCAAAAGGGAACCCAAAGGTCCTGGAAAAATTTTGCCTCTTCTAGAATGCTTAAGGTCTATAACTCCTCAAAAATTTGTATCCCTCTTGAAGCATAAGCTTGAGAGCCAAGTTTCTTTACTTCTCTCTCTTGTTCTGCCTTTTCTATTTACCATCTAATTGATTTCATGGATTTTTTATTGGTTTGAAATTGTTGTTAACGATATTCAAGGGATTCTCTATGATTGTTCATAGTAAGAAGCAATACAGAAACATTATCAGGAATGATAAGGAAAATATTGAAGGAAGGGTCTTACTCTAGTAGCCTGTAGTTCTTCCAAGATTTTCTTCTAGTTTTCAACAATTCGTTTATATCCTATCCCAAGTCCTCTCAGGAGCATAGAGTTGAACTGGTGCTTAGATAATTGGAAAACAATGAGATGAAAAAGATATTATATGCATAATCTTTGCTAACGTAGGAAATCCAATCCACTAGAAAAAGGGACCCCAGGGCCATTCAAGGCCTCCTACCAATGACACCAAATTCAATCCCATCAACATAAAGAGAAACAAAAGGCCATTATTATGTGTGGAAAAAGCAGTCGCGAGATCCAAAACCCATAGTAGATTGAACACAAAGGAATAACAATACAACTCCAAGGAAACACCCAAGAAAGAAATTGTGGGCCTCTTCTTCTTCTTACATTTTCTTTCAATTATTGTGTATGAAATTGATGGACGTGAGGAGGCAGGGTGTGGGTTGTCATGCGACCTCCAAAATATCTACCTAATATAAAACAAGAGAGACAATTGCCATGAGTTTTTGTTTTGACGGATATCGTAATACATTTCGCAGACATGTCTAAATAGCTAACTTTTTTTTTGTCATGATGTATTGTAGATTATGGGAGATGTGACAGTTGTAATAAAAAATCAAAATGATTGAGTGGGAAGTGCGACATGATATTTCCAAAATTGTGGAGTAGTGTGAGATATTTGTTGGGAGGGTTCTTTCCTTGCAAGGTAGGAATAAACTCATATTAGGTCAGTTGGGTTGTGGTGTGGCAGTAGACCGGTGGAAGTTTGGCACAACCATCTCAATTTCAATTCACAAGGCATTTCGTGTTGTCTCTACTACCTGGGAATCCCAAGTGATCTATCCCAAAGGTTTCTATCCCACTCTGGAAAAAAATGGAATATTTCTCTATGTTAAAATTGTAAAAAGAAAAAAATAAAGTCATATTAGGATTCATAGAAAGGAGTTTATTGCTTGGGTTACTAATTAAAACTGGAAGATTTTTGTATGTTAAAAATGGAAAAAGAAAAAATGTAAAGTCATAATAGGATTCAATAATAAGGAGTTTATTACTTTGTTTACTAGTTCTTCTACAATTGTAAGTCATAAAATTATTATTATCCTCTAATGACCTACCTCTCTATGCCATGATGATTAGTAAATCAACTATTCTCTATCCTCTCTCAACATCATCTTATTTTACTTTATTGCTATGTTCTTAATGGGGTTGCTAATTTTGTAAATTCGGAAGACTTGAAATCCTAAATGTTGTCAATTTCAAGGCCAACAATTTAATGGATTGTTAATGCCTTAGGAGATGCACCAAAATAATACACATATTTTACAGTCTGCATTCCAAGAGGTTCAACTTCAATCATTGCTAAAGAAGTAGGTTCAAATTTAATCACTACTAAAGGAAGTGGCTTGATATTTGATAGCCTACTTAGGAAGCATTTTTTCCTAATTAATAAGGATACTTCAATTCAATTTATAGAGTCTCATTATTCAATTTCACAACAGTTGGCATTGAAACAATTCTTTTTCCTCTCGGAAACTTTTGATGCTCATGTTACAACTTAAATCAACCTTTTAATGACCATGAGTATCATTTCTGAACAAAGTGGGTAAAATAAGAAGCTTACTTTTGTTGTTGAAGCCAAATACTATTTTGTAACGAGGTTGGTATATCCATTCATTGTGGTTTGTATAGTTGTGATCTGTTTCCTTCCCTTTGAACATTTTATTTTGTTCTTTCTATGTGCTATTAGGTTCTCCCTTTGGAGAGTGTATTACATACATGTTGGAGTGGTTAAAAGAGGTAAGTTATTTGATATTCATGGCAATTATTTTGTGATGGAAATGATTTTGTTTGAATGGCAATGTTTGTAGGTGCAATATTTTTGTCTAGTACTTGTATGTCTTGTGATGACAATTGGAAATTCAATAGTGATTTTTGGCCTTTCGTCATCACATGTGATCTGGACATATGTCTGTGTGGTCAGGTATTCACTTCAACTAATTTTTCTCATGCTTGGCTACTTATCATCATTATAATTTTATTTAAAATCAAAGAGATTAGTGAGAAGTATGGAATAAACATTATATTTGAAAGTATCTAAAACCATGGGACCAATTCAATTGAAATGATGCTTGATTTCTTATTCCATCATTTTTTCTAAAGTTAGAGCCAAACAACTAGGACCAACTTTAAAGGTTATGCTATGTATTGGCCTACTGGTGCCACTAATTTTGTGGCCATTGGTAGGCCTTATTGGAAGCATCCTAGTGGGATTAGGCTATGGTCTCTTTACACCTTTGGTGGAAACATTTGAGGCTATTGTAGAGGAGCATGAAAACGAACTTGTTGATTGAAATTTGGTGTGCATCAAAACCATCAATGAACAATTTTAGATGCAGTTCAAAACACTTATAATTTTCTAGCTTGATATCAGAAATTTCATTTGAGTTGCTCTTATAATGTTATTTTCATTAGAAGGTCTAAAGAACTTTGCTATTATGATACTATAATGGGACGTGGAGCACAATCAAAGTAAGCTTTACAGTGATGTGAGATGTGATGAATACATGATTTCGTTCTTACTTTTCTCTAGTGAACAACAACCAAAAAATGGAATCCCTTTGGGTATCTAGTGTCCCTAAAATCATTATGAATTTTTCAAGCTAGTGCTTTTACATAGTTGAAAGAGAAAGTACAAACTCTTGAAGTTGTTTTGTTTCTTTAATGATTTTTTTTCCGGTTCTTTGATGAAAGGTGACATCACATTTAATTTTACTCTTTGTTCCTTATTTGGAATGAAAATTTTGCATATAACTTGGTCCTTTGAAAATGGAAACTAAATTGGATGCTTCATTTTCCATTGTTTTTATGGTGGGCATGCATGTTACATGTTCCACTAAAATTTGAATATAACTTACCCTCTTTTTTCCTTACTTGGATTGAAAATTTTGCGTACAACTTGGTCCTTTGAAAATGGAAGCGAAAATTGATGCTCCATTTGCCATTGTTTTTGCAATGGGCATGTATGTTACATGTTCCATTAAAAAATTGAATATAAAGTACTCGCACTACAGATCAGGAAATGCTGAAATCTTAATAAATTAACATGAATGTTGTCAAAGTTCTTATATATTTCAATGACCCACAGAATATAATTGCATAGTTTGAAGTAGTTAATGTTTTTCCTCTAAGATAATTAAGAATAAAAAAAGTTACTTTTAGTTTAATAATATTTTACTTTGATCCTGTTGAGTTTTCTTCTACTCTAGTATCAAATGAGGGTTTTTTTTGTCTTACATAGTATATTTTATGTTTGAAAATAAAATGGTATGCAAATACCTTTTTGTGAGTATTATTCTTAACTTATTCACAATGTAATTGAACACTGTTTTGGAATCTTGTATACTCCATGTTATCCTAATCCCATTGAAAAGAAATGGTATTTATATAAAAGGGAATGCAATAAAAAATCACTATTGAAGGCGTGCTTAAACTTTGAATGACAACTTAGAACTTAAGAAGCTAGACGATCATAAACTAAAAGAGGGGATTGAACATAAAAAATTCATAGACTAGGATCAAGACGTTGGTCTATAACAAGAATATTCTTAGGAAAATACAACCTACCTTTTGTAAAATTGGTTATCTTTTCACTCCTTTTGTCTCCAAACACACTATCTAGCTGAAATTCAATATTTGCTATATTTTGTTGTTTTTTCTATTTGACTCTCTTCTCTCTTTTCACCGGCAATTTATGTCTCCACCAGTTCTGAATAATTCTTTTGCATATTTTTCCTCAAAGTATGTTCTTAACTTAGATTATTTAGTAGTATTTTTAATACAACTTCTTTCTCTCTTCTTATCTATATTGGTTTTCTCCTTGATCATTCTGAAGTATGCTGGTTTAAATAGATAAATAAATAAATATCTAGAAACATGGGCCCTTTCGTTGATCCCATAGAAACTAAAGGGTATTTATATCAAAAATGAATGCAACAAAATCATTATTGAAGGCATGCTTAAACTTTGGATGACAACTTAGAGCTTAAGAAGCTAGAAGATCATAAACTAAGAGAGGGGATTGAACATAAAAAATTCATAAACTGGGATCAGGCATTGATCTATAACAATAATATTATTAGGGACATACAACCTACATATTGTACAATTGGTCATATTTGCACTCCTTCTGTCACCAAACACACTATCTAATTGAAATTTTATATTCACTATATTTTGTTATTTTTCTATTTTACCTATAATATATCTCAAAAGTAGGCTTCCACGTAGGTTTTTTTAGTCATGGCTAAAATAATGAGTAGACAAATTCAAATTTTCTTACTATTCTTTTTATTTTTGGCTAGGTAAATGTTCGTCTCATTTGTATCAAACTATTCACAATCCAAGTTTCATTTAATTCAGATGAAACTTTGACTTCCAAAAAAAATCCTATTGAATTTGAGAGAGCATCCACACAAACAAAGAGTTAGTGTGTCCACTTACCTAATTAAGTTTCTTTGTTTACATTATATCCTCAACACAATGTAACTTTTATCTCTAGGAATACTATTGACTACATAATTACTATGTTTACATTCTATTCTCATCACAACGTAATTTTTATCTCTAGGAATGTTATTGACTACATTATTGATGGTATGATACAGAAGGCAATGTATAATGGTAAAACAAATAAGGCAAAGAGAAACAAAAGTTTACAATTTTGAAATCATAAAAGAGTGCGTGTCCCCACTTATTAACTTACTTTGTTTTATTTCTTGTTCCATCCCAATGTTATTTTTATCTTTGGAAATACTACTAAATACAAGGATGATAGTATTGTACAAGAAATATATAATAGTAAAACGAATTAGTTAAATAGCAACAAAGTCATAAAATGCAAAGAGAGTCGATACGAAAAAGACTACCAAACTATTAGTTAGGGAGGCATGGACATTGATTTGTTAATGTAGGATCTTTGGAATTTGTTGGTGGAGAAAACAAGGATGGATATCATAAAAATGTTGAAAATAATGAAAGGAAGTGCATAATATTCTTCAGTGGTGGCAAGTGTTATAGCTATAGTCATGGGATTTCAGGAGACATGTCCAAAGTGTTGAAAATAGCAACAAGAAATGTTAAAAATAGAATCTAGAAATTCCAATTTAATTTGTCCTTGAATTAAATTGTGAATTAAAATTGAATTATATTCTCATAGAAACTTGTAAGTAGTTATTAAGTTTAATTAACTTAATTAACTTAGTAATTTCAATTTGGAAGTATTTTGGAAGTCATGTAAGTCTTCTCCCTAAATTTTAGGGGTCCAATATGAGTCTAGATTGAGTTGTAATTGGATAACTCAGTTTGACTGAGTTATGGACAGTTAAACCAATTGTAATTGTTTGTGGAACTAGTAGAGGATTAGCAGTCAGTTAGTGCACTGGTGCATTAAGTGCTACTCCAGATAAATGAAGGTTCACTCATCGGAAACTCATGCATGTCAGTTTTGAGAAAGACCTAGTTGAGACTAGAGTGTAAGGAAAATGTACTATCAGTTGTATGATTTACTGAGTTGTAAATATCATGCATGCAATTAGGAAGAGTACCTAATTAGGATTGCATAGTTTTGGAAGCATGAATTCCGTTTAAATACTTCCTATTCATCCTAGGAATAGCGTAAGGAAATAGGGGCTTGGAGAGCTGCAAAGTATGCTAAGGATTTGGCTTTAGCTAGCTTGTGAGCTGAGAGTTGATTATACTTGTGCATGGATTGTTCTTGTGAAAACAAGCATTGTATTATCATCTTGGATTTCTAATTAATGCAATATAGATAGTAGGGGTTTTGAGTTGCAGCTTTCCTCAAATAAATATTGTGTTATGTGCCATTGATTATCTTCCTTTTGTCGATTATTATTTTCATCGATCTTTATGGGCTTTCGTTGTAAAGAGTAGAGTAGATTATTGTCTTGTGTTTTAGGAAATTACATGAGCTATGAATCTATAGGAATATTTACATGGTATCGGAGTTGATTACAATATAGCAGAGGAGATTTCAAATTTTTTGAGTTCAGGGTTACAGGTGAAATTCAAATTTGCAATACATACATCAGGATCGGGAGATGGCGTTTTACGGTTTGCGACTTGAATATGCCTTGGATGTTAGCTCTATTTGCGTAGCCTGGAAGGGCAAGATGGAGGCCGTGTTGTAAGAATTCATTGATCAAGACATCCCTAAACCACCAACATTGGATGCAAAAGATCTAGTTGAATGGAAGAAGTGTGTGGCAAGGGCGAGGAGATAATCCTTGAGGGAGTTAGAGACCACATTGTCTCGAGTCTTCATAGGAAGGAGACTTCGTATGCTATGTGGAAATAATTGACATACCTTTTCCAGAATAGTAGTATCCATAGGAAGTTGGCACTAAAAGATAAACTTCGAAAAATCAAGATGGAGGCAGGCGACTCAATTCCAAATTACTTGACCAAGTTTACCCATTGTTGAGATGATCTTGGAAGTGTTGGAATCATTGTTTCTAAAGTTGATATGGTGAGCCTAGCTCTTCTAGGACTTTCCAAGAGTTGGCATAGTTATCAGGACTTTGTCAATGGGAGGGAGAAGCTGCTAGATTGGGAACGATTGTGGTCAAATTTGTTACAAGAGGAGTTTTGATGGGACACCAGAGATGGGACCTCTTCCAAGGAAGTGGAAGAGGACTTTTCCATAGTAGGTAAGGCAAAGAAGGCCAAGGGAAAGAAGTCCCAAGGCGAGGTGGGTAGCAAGAAGATGGACTTGTCGAAAGTCAAGTGTTTTCGTTGTCACGTGTTGAAATATGGCAACAAGAATATTCCAATTTAATCTGTCCTTCATTAAATTGTGAATGAAAATCGAATTTAGTCTTAACAACTACTTGGAAATAATTAATTAATTAATTTTAAATTAATTAGTTGGATAAATTCAAGTTAGAAGTCTTTCTGAAGTCATGCAAGAGTTATCCCTTAAATTAAGGAGATAAGATTGAGTTATATTCGATCTGTAATTAGTTAACTCAGTTTACTGAGTTAAGTCCAGTTAAATTAGTTCGAAACTGTTTGAGGAAATAATAGAGAGTTATCAGTTAGTTGATGCATGCATGCACTCAACTAGTGTACTCCAGTTAACTGAAGATTCCCTCATCAGAAACTCATGCATGTCTATTCTGAGAAAGGCCCAGTTGATATTAAATACAAGGAAAGTGTACTGTCAATTGCATGTGTTTTCTTATAAAGAAAACTCATGCGTGGAATCAAGGCATCATCCTTGAATATTGCGTAGTTTTGAGGCTTGATCATCCACTTGGTAGGAGATGACCCAGTTGGTAATAGGAGAATCATCCACAAGGAACAACACAAGGAAATAGGAGCTTGGAGGGCAGATAGGAAGGCTGGAGAGAAGCCAAGATTGTCTGTGAGCATCTGTGAGGATTGTACTAAGAGCTAGCTAGCTATGAGAGCTAAGGCTTTGTATAATTCCTATGTATTTTCACCATGTATGATAATACAACAGAGTGCGGTTTTTAGCTGAGGCTTTCCCCAAAGTATTTTCATGTGTATTGTGCCATTGATTCTTCTTCTTCTGGTTATATTGTTCAACTCGATCTTTAAGCTTTCGCAAATTGATAGTAGAAGTAGATTATAGTATTTTGCTTTGATTTATATTGCATTATCGGGTTAACCTACCAGCAGATTTTCTACATGGTATCAGAGCTAGATTTGTAGAAATTTTCTACATGGCATCGGAGTTGTGAATAGTATACTGAGAAGAGAATTCGAAGTTTGAAGTTCGGGGTTGCATGTGCAAATTGAATTCATATCATACTTCAAGGTTGGCTAATGGCGTTCTATGGCTTGGGACTCGAGTATGCCTTGGAAGGTAGCTCAAATTACATATCATGGAAAGATAGAATGGAGGTTGTATTAGAAGACAATGGCTTGAAGGAATTCATTGATCAAGAAATCCCAAAGCCAGCTTCAACTAATGTACAAGAGTTGGCTGAGTGGAAGAAGTGTGTGGCTAAGGCGAGACGGATCATCCTTGAGGGAGTTCAAGACCATATTGTCTCGAGTGTCCATGGGAAGGATACTCCATTTTCAATGCAGAAGACATTGAAGGACCTCTACCAAAACAGTATCGACTAGAGGAAATTGGTGCTCAAGGATAAGCTTCGAAGAATCAAGATGGAGAAGGCGATATTATTTCAACATATCTGAACAAGCTCACCACCTGGAAAAATGAGCTTGGCAGTGTGGGAATAACTACTGCCAATGATGATATGGTGAGCCTCGCTCTCCTTAGCCTTCCAAAGAGTTTGAATAGCTACCAGGACTCTGTGAATGGAAGGGAGAAACTACCGAATTAGGAATCGCTGTGGTCGGATCTTATGCAAGAGAAGATCAGGAGGAGTACATGAGATGGTTCTTCATCCAAGAATGATGATGAAGAAAATCTTGCCTTAACAAGTAAGGCAAGGAAAGGGAAGGGGAAGGCTTCCCATTTGAAATCTAATTCTTCTCATGGAGGGAAGAAGGGTGTCATGTCTAAAGTGATATGCTTTAATTGTCATAATATGGGACATTATGTGACTAATTTCCCATCAAAGAAGTCCAAGAAGGGATCCTCGGAAGGATCAGAAGGTGAGGCATTAGCCTCTCAGTTCAAAATGGACTTTACCCTCATCACATGCATGGTGTCATTGATGATAGGTTATGTCTGGTATCTTGATAGTGGAGCCTCATTCCACATGACCGGTGATAAAAATTTATTTAGTGCCTTGGAGGAGAAAGACCTCAATATGCGCATAGAGATGGGTGACAATGAAAGGTATAGTGTTTCATGAGTGGGCATGGTTGCTTTTCAGATGGAGCATGGAGCTCCTCTCGCCTTGACATATGTGAAGTATGTGCTTGCACTGAAGAAGAACTTGGTATCGATCGTGATGTCAGAGGAAAAAGGCTATGATGTTGTCTTCAGTAAAGGAAAGGTGTTCCTAAGACACATAGCCACGTGTCAAACCAAGAGGATAGGGATTTAGGTGAAGAATATCTATAAACTAGAGGTAGATGATTATGCAGCATTGAGTACGAAAGCAGAATTGGTGCAAAGACAAGACATTGGCGAGTTGTGGCATAGGTGGTTGGGCCATTTTCATCATGGGGCTTTGAAGATAATGCAACAGATATCTACAGGGCTTCCCAAAGGTAAACTTGAGCAAGTTGACACATGCAAAGGTTGTACCTTGGGAAAATACACCAAGTCTTCCTTTCATGATTAAGAAGTTGAGTAGAGGCTATCTTAGAGCGAGTTCATACTGATTTGTGTGGACCATTCTTGATGGCATCCACAATGAATAAAAGGTATTATGTGATTTTCATTGATGACTATTCTTGTAAATGTTGGATTTATTTCATGCAGAAGAAGGACCAAACTTTCACAAAGTTTTGTGAGTTCAAAGATTTGGTCAAGAAAGAGTCAAGGAAGAAGATCAAGGCCTTGAGAAGAAAAACCGGTGGAGAATATGTCTCTCAAGAGTTTAAGGACTTCTGTGCAGCAGAAGGAATTAAACGAGAGTTGATGGCACCTCATCACCCACAGTAGAATGGGGTGGCCGAGAGGAAGAAAAAAACTATTGTAGGGGCAACACGGACAATGCTACATGACCAAGGCCTACCACTTCACTTGTGGGCTGAGGCATGCAACAAAGCATTCTATTTGCAAAATAGAAGCCCATGTCGCATACTTGGGATGAAGACACCAGAGGAAGCTTTCTCCGGTAAGAGACCAGATGTGGGTCACTTTAGGATATTTGGCTCATTGATATATTTCCATGTGGAAAAGGATGCAAGGATGAAGCTTGAGCCTACAATAGAGTTGGGAATACTTGTGGGGTACACTGATATGTAGGTTTTAACCCCGTACAAAAATTACCTGCATATGAATTATAAAACACATAAAATAAACAATGCAATAGCATAACACATAAAACACATGTACACAAATATTTTCCCTTGGATCCCAAAATCGGGACTACTAGCTTGATTTTTCATTATGTTCCTTTCAATGTTATAATACATTTTTATACATGCCAAAGCATCCAATGCCATGGACCGAAAACCATCGCGTCCAAAACCATGGACCAAAAACCATCGCGTCCAAAAACATGTGTGAAAATCATGCACAAAACCATAGGTGGGTCTGCCCAACCTAACATAGGTTCCAAAACCAAAATTTTCCAGGGCGCTGCCTCGAACCCCATAGAGTGGGGTTACCTACCCCCCTCAAACCCCTTGTGACTCCCCTGCTATGCAATCGACGCAATGAAGGGGGGGCTCCGCCCCTCCTCTAACCCCCTGGTTAACTACGTGGGCTAGTCGTGGAAAGAATATAACACAACTCAAGATTCTCCCACTTGTTGTTTTCTTTCCACAGGGGGCCACAAGAGAGCTTAGTCATTTATCCAACCCTACAACGCCCATTGTTTCTCTACACCAAGAGAACTTCTCAGAGCTCACAAATTTTTTCAATGCACCTGCAGTATTCTTCAAAGTGTCCACCTTTACCAAAAAAACCTTTTCGTCTTCTATCATATCCCTCACAAAGTGATACTGAACATCAATGTTTTTTTTCTTTGAATGATATGCAGGGTTCTTTACCAAGAAAATTACATTGTGGCTATCGCAGTCTATCCTTATAGCTCCCTATACTAACCCCATACTTGAACACAATCTCTGCAACCAAACTGCTTCTTTTCTTGCATGAGTGGTTGCCATGTATTCTGCCTCTATAGTTGATAGTGCCACTACAAATTGTTTCTTACTCATCCAACTAACTGCACCTCCAAATAGGTTAAACACATACCGACTTGTAGATTTTCTCTGATCCAGATCTCTAACCCAGTCTGCATCAACAAAGCCATGAATATCCAACACTCTGTCCAATCTTGGTCTTCCTTGGTAGCACAAACCATAATCACTAGTGCCACGCAAGTACCTGAAACCCCACTTCACTACTGTCCAGTGCTCCTTCCCTGGTTTTGACATAAACCTTCTCAATAATCCCACTGCATGTGCAATGTTTGGTCTAGTACAGACCACCGCATACATCAGGCTACTGACTGCACTTGCATATGGAACACGGGACATGTCCTCCTCCTCTTCTTGTGTCTTGGGACACTGTTCAGCAGATAACTTTACACCTACAGGAATAGGAACCTTTGCCGGCTTACTATCCTGCATATTAAACCTCTGCAATATTGTCTCGGCATAATTCCTCTTGTTTAACTAGAGCTTCCTCTTTGCCCAATCTCTTTTAATTTCCATGCCCAAAATATAGTTTGCAGCACCAAGATCTTTCATGTCGAATTCGGAGGACAAATGGGTCTTCAAATCCTCGATAATTTCTTTGTCATTTCCAACGAGCAACATATCATCCACATACAAGACCAGATAAATAACACGGTCACCAATTAATTTAAAATACACACATGATCTGCTTTGCTTCTGGTGAAGCCAAGTCCCCGTATAAATGTATCAAATTTCTGATACCACATCCTTGGTGACTGTTTTAACCCATACAGAGACTTCTTTAAATTGCATACCAGTTCTTTCTTACCCTTCACCGCAAATCCTTCACGTTGCTTCATGTAGATTTCCTCTTCCAAATCCCTGTGAAGAAATTTTATCTTCACATCCATCTGTTCTACCTCAAAATCAAAAGCAGCAACAATAGATAAAAGTAATCTAATAGAAGTTACCTTGGCAATAGAAGAAAAAATATCACCAAATCAATTCCCGGCACCTCGGAATAACCTTTTGCTACCAACCGAGCTTTGTATTTCTCCACCTTCCCTTTTGCATTTGCCTTCTTTTTAAACACCCATTTGCTACCAATGGGTTTCCTTCCAGCCAGCAACTCCATCAAATCCAAGCCTCATTTTTGTGCAAAGATGCCATTTCATCAACCATGGCCTCTTTCTAGAGTTTTCCATCCTTTGAATCCACTACTTCCTTCACAGTTCTGGGATCATCAACAGTAACAGACAAATCAAAATTTGAACATAAAGCAGATGGACTATACCTTTCTGGCTACCTTCTTTCTCGAGCTGATCTTCTCACATCCAGAGTTTGTGGCTCTTCATCTTCTGAGTCCTCCTCTGCTACAGAGTCTGATTCTTCCTCCTTTAGTTCAAACTCTATCTTCATAAGTTCCTTTGGTTGGACTTCATGTTTAATAACATCTTTCACCTCTCTGAACACCACATCTCAGTTGTACACAACCTTCCTTGTTACTGGGTTCCAAAGCTTATAATCCTTTAAACCATCCTTATACCCAATAAAGATGCACTTTTCATATTTACTATCCAACTTGGTTCGTTTCTCCTTTGGAACATGTACATATGCATCACATCCAAATACTCTCAAATGTGAAAGAGAGGGTTTCTTACCAGTCCATACTTCTTGTGGAGTCTTATCCTCCAACGCTGATGAAGGTGACCTGTTGACCAAGTAACATGCAGTATCCACCGCCTCTGCCCAGAATTCTTGTCCTAACTCGACACCATTGAGCATGCTTCTTGCCCTTTCCATCAACGTCTTGTTCATTCTTTCTACGACTCCATTTTTCTGAGGTATATATGGAGTAGTCTTCTGCTGTGCTATACCACACTTCTTACAAAATTCTTCAAATTCCTTGCTACAGAATTCTTCACCATTATCTGTCCTCAATACCTTTATCTTCTTCTCTGTCTGATTTTCCACCAGAGCCTTAAATTCTTTAAACCTGTCAAAGACTTCAGATTTCTTCTTAAGGAAATATATCCATGTATTCCTTGAGAAGTCATCTATAAATGATACATAGTACAGACTTACCCAGTGATGGAACTTTCACAGGTCCAAACACATCACTGTGCACAAGCTCTAATATTTGTTTCGTCCTCTTACCACCAGAGGGGAAACTCACCCGATTCTGCTTCCCATATACACATTTTCATAGAAATCAAAATCCAGAGAGCTATTACTCATACCTTCTACCATACCTTTACCATGAAGTATTCGAAGGCCCTTCTCTCCAATATGTCCAAGCCTTTGATGCCACAACATGGTCTTCTCTCCAGAGACCACTAGATTTTCTGCTCCATTTTCAGGGACCATAGAACTATTGCA
>APFE030080581.1:322174-363222 GCA_000404065.3 Pinus taeda
TCACCGCAAAGCCTTCAAGTTGCTTCATGTAGATCTCCTCTTCCAGATCCTCGTGAAGAAATGTTTTCTTCACATCCATCTGTTCTACCTCAAAATCAAAAGCAGCAGCAATAGATAAAAGTAATCTAATAGAAGCTACCTTAGCAATAGGAGAAAAAATATCACCAAAATCAATTCCTGGCACCTAGGAATAACCTTTTGCTACCAACCGAGCTTTGTATTTCTCCACCTTTCCTTTTGCATTTGTCTTGTTCTTGAACACCCATTTGCTGCCAATGGGTTTCCTTCCAGCTGAAAACTCCACCAAATCTCAAGCCTCATTTTTGTGCAAAGATGCCATTTCATCAACCATGGCCTCTTTCCAAAGTTTTCCATCCTCTGAATCCACTGCTTCCTTCACAGTTCTGGGATCATCATCAGTAATAAAAAAGCAAAATTTGAACATAAAGCAGATGGACTATACCTTTCTGGCTACCTTCTTTCTCGACCTGATCTTCTCACAGTCGGAGTTTGTGGCTCTTCATATTCTGATTCCTCCTCTGCTGCAGAGTCTGATTCTTCCTCCTTTGGCTCAAACTTTATCTTCTCAGGTTCCTTTGGTTGGATTTCATGTTTAATAACATATTTTACCTCTCTGAACACCACATCTCGACTGTACACAACCTTCTGTGTGACTGGATTCAAAAGCTTATAACCCTTCAAACCATCGTTATACGCAATAAAGATGCACTTTTCAGATTTACTATCCAACTTGGTTCGTTTCTCCTTTGGAACATGTACATATGCATCACATCCAAAGACCATCAGATGTGAAAGAGAGGGTTTCTTACCAGTCCATACTTCTTGTGGAGTCTTATCCTCCAATGCTGATGAAGGTGACCTGTTGACCAGGTAACATGCAGTATCCACCGCCTCTGCCCACAATTCCTGTCCTAACCTGGCACTACTGAGCATGCTTCTTGCCCTTTCCATCAACGTCTTGTTCATTCTTTCTATGAATCCATTTTGTTGAGGTGTATAGGGAGTATTCTTCTACCGTGCTATACCACACTTCTTACAGAATTATTCAAATTCCTTGCTGCAAAATTCTCCACCATTATCTGTCCTCAGCACCTTTATCTTCTTCTCTTTCTGATTTTCCACACGCTAGAGCCTTAAATTCTTTAACCCTGTCAAAGACTTCAGATTTATTCTTAAGGAAATATATCCATGTATTCCTTGAGAAGTCATCTATAAATGATACATAGTACACAGACTTACCCAGTGATGGAACTTTCACAGGTCCAAACACATCACTGTGCACAACCTCTAATATCTGTTTTGTCCTCTTACCACCAGAGGGGAAACTCACCCGATTCTGCTTCCCATATACACAATTTTCATAGAAATCAAAATTCAGAGAGCTATTACCATACTTCTTACCATACCTTTTACCATGGAAGTAAATTCAAAAGGCCCTTCTCTCCAATTATTTCCAAGCCTGGTATGCCCCAACAGTCTTCTCTCCAGATACCACTAGATTTTTGCTCTCACTTTCAGGAACCCACAGAACTGTTGCCAACCCATCAACAACCGTGCTACCTTGTTACTTTGACAAAGTTCCAATCTAACTCCCTCGATCAAATACCAGTGCTCCCCAAACCATCTTGTAGGTATCCTTCTCAAACACATTTTTTACACTACATCATCAACTTGCTTTATAGAAATCAGATTTCGGGCCAATCAGGAATATGCAGAACACTCGGAAGTGTTCTAACCCTCCACTTGCAACTTCAAACTTTACTTTTCCATGACCAACGATTCTAGCCTCCTTCATCCCCTAAGAAGGAATCACCACCATCGTATTTCTCATACTCACAGAACCACTCTCTATGGCGAGTGAAGTGAAAGGATGCACCTGAGTCAATCAACCATGCCTCATGATCTACATGTGTACTTGAAGAAGCCAAGTATACATCCCCACATTCATCTGAGGTGGTTTTCACCTCTGCAGAAGGAGCATCATCATATCCATTTCCTTTATCAAGAGCTTTAGATTTACAGTCCCTTTTGTAGTGCCCTTCCTTTCCGCATTTCCAGCACACCACCTTTACAACTTTTCCTAGAGATTTAGATCTCCCACTCGATCACTTATTTTTGTTTCTGTTCTGGGACTGTCCCCGTATAGACAAGGCATCACCATTCTGGCTCTCCATATTTTTCCATTTCATCTCCTCCATCAACAATGATGAGACTATTTCATCAAACTGTAAGGCAGTTGCATTGCTTCCTATTGCAATAACCAGACTATCCCACGAATCTGGTAGAGAACACAACAAACTGATGCATTTATCTTCATCTAAAATTTTAATATCAATAGATGCTAACTGACTTACCAAAATATTAAATGTGTTCAGATTCTCTGTCACTGAGTCTCCATCTTTCATCCTCAAGTTATACATCTTTTTTCATAGGAACAGTTTATTCACGAGAGACTTAAATTGGTACAAAGTCCCTAACTTGTCCCACAAAGCCTTCAACGTAGCTTCCCCTGATACATTCAGCAATACTAAATCTAAGACACACAATCATATTATGTTCTTTGCCTTTTGATCCAACTTCTTCCATTCTTCATCTGACACTCCCGTTGGTTTAGTACCTAGATCTACCATGATCCACTGATCTTTATCCACCAACAGATCCTCCATCTTGAGTTTCCACAACTCAAAACTCTGACCATTAAATTTCTCGATCTCTATCTTTCCACTACTAGCCATCTTCTTTCACCACCATAATCGATGTCGCAGATCTCCCACTAAATAAGGTCTACCACAGGCCCGAGCGAAAACCCTCCGCAACAAAGGCATCCCCTTGAAGCCAGAACATCTCTGATACCAAATGTAGGTTTTAACCCTGTACAGAAATTACTTGCATATGAATTCTAAAACACATCAAATAAACAATAGAGCATAACACATAAAACACATATACACAGAGATTTTCCCCTGGATCCCAAAACCAGGACTACCAGCTTGATTTTTCATTATGTTCCTTTCAATGTTATAATACATATTTATACATGCCGAAGCATCTAATACCATGGACCGAAAACCATTGCGTCCAAAACCATGGACTGAAAACCATCGCGTCAAAAAACATGTGCGAAAATCATGCACAAAACCATAGGTGGGTCTGCCCAACCTAACATAGGTTCCAAAACCAAAATTTTCTCGGGCGCTGCCCTAGACCCCATAGAGTGGGGTTACTTGCACCCCTCAAACCCCCTATGACCCCCCCACTATGCAATCGGCGTAACGAAGGGGGGGCTCTGCCCCCCCCCTCTAAATCCCAAGTTAACTACATGGGCTAGTCGTGCAAGGAATATAACACAACCCAACATGATACACCTTGCAACTATCGGGTGTACTTGCCTACCAGTCAGAGGACAGTGGTTCGTAGAGATCTCAATTTTGATGAGAAGAAGGCAATGCGAGTTTCCCTTGAGAGGGAGATCCAACTATAGGCTGTGGAGGAACTGTTGGTTCCTAAGGAGGAGGAGCCTCAGACTGATGCAGAGCAACCGCATGCAGAGGTTCCAGGAGTGGAGACATCCACTCAAGCAGAGTCTTCCAGAGATGGATGGAAGTGCACAAGGGAAGATGACGGATTGTTGGAGGATGCGAGAGGGAATGTGGGAGCACCATCTTCTCAGCACAAACAAAGTAAGTCACCTAAGAGGTACACTGGATACATGGCCCTTACTAGGGAATGTGTTAAGACCGAGCCATCTTCCTTTGAGGAAGCAATGCAGCAGCCGATTTGGGTTGATTCTATGGTGGAGGAGTATGACTCCATAGTTTGTAACAGTGTTTTGGACATGGTTCCAAGACCGAAGAACAAGTTAGTTGTAAGTTCCTGTTGGCTTTACAAGGTAAAGCAAGATGTTGATGGTAGTGTGGAGAAGCATAAGGCAAGATTTGTTACCCGTGGCTTTTCACAAGTCGAGGGGATTCACTATGATGAGACTTTTGCTCCTATCACGAGTTACTCATCTCTCATATCTATGTTGACACTATCAGCACAGATAGGTTCGAATATCCATCAGATGGATGTGAAGACTGCATTGCTCAATGACCAGATTGAGGAAGAGGTGTACATAGAGCAGCCAAAAGGTTTTGAGACCTTTGATTGTGAGTCGCATGTGTGCCGACTCAAGAGAGTGTTGTACGGGTTGAAGCAAGCACCTCATGCTTGGTACACCAGGATAGACAACTACTTCATCAGGTTAGGCTTCACAAAGAGTGAAATGGATGCAAACCTATACCACATCATGGTGAAAGGTAAGATTTTGATCATTGTACTTTATGTTGATGATCTCATATTGGCTAGTGATGATCAATTGGTCATGTCTTGCAAGGAGGGTCTTGCAAGGAATTCGAGATGAAAGACATGGGTCTCATGCATTACTTTCTTGGCATGGAAGTGTGGCAGAAGGATAGGGAGTTGTTTGTGTCTCAGGGAAAGTATACCAACGAGATACTCAGGAGATTCTACATGTACAAGTGCAAGACCATGCAGACTCCTATAGCAGGTAATTGGAGGAAGGAGGATGCTACTTTAGGAGAAGTAGTGGAAGCTACTGTTTACAGGCAGCGTGTGGGTTCACTGATGTACTTAGTGAACACACGACCAAATTTTTGCTATGTGGTGAACCAACTGAGTCAAGCGATGGTTCAACCTACCAAGATGTTTTGGAAGGCAGCAAAGCATATATTGAGATACCTCAGAGGCACATCTCCGTATGGATTATGGTACAAATGGATAGAGGGAGTGAAGTTATAGGGCTTCACTAATGCAGATTGAGCAGGGAGTCCATCAGATCAGAAGAGCACATCAGGAGGGATTTTTAACCGTGGGTCAATGGCAGTTTCTTGGTACAACAAGAAACAGAGGTCGGTTGCACTCAGCTCGGCAGAGATAGAATACATGGTTACAAGTCAGGCAGCATGTGAAGCCATCTAGATGCGGAAAATCCTAGTTGGTTTGTTTGATCAGAGGATGGATCCAACTGTGATCTATTGTGACAATCAGAGTTGTATCAAACTCTCTAAGAATCCAGTATTTCATGATAAGTCTAAGCACATCGACATCCGATATCATCATCTCAGAGATTGTGTAGCGAGGAGGATCAAGTTGCTGCAGTATATTTCGACAGAGGAGCAAGATGCTGACATTTTGACAAAGGCATTGTCAAAGTGTAAATTTGAGTTCCGTAGAGACAGGATCGGGGTGGTAGATAATCCCTTTCTTGTTGAGAGGGAGTTTTGAAATATGGCAACAAGAATATTCCAATTTCAATTGTCCGTGACTTAAATTGTGAATTAAAATCGAATTTAGTCTTAACAACTACTTGGAAATAATTAATTAATTAATTTTAAATTAATTAGTTGGAGAAATTCAAGTTAGAAGTCTTTTTGAAGTCATGCAAGAGTTATCCCTTAAATTAAGGAGATAAAATTGAGTTATATTTGAGTTGTAATTAGTTAAATCAGTATACTGAGTTAAGTCCAATTAAATTAGTTCCAAAATGTTTGAGGAACTAATAGAGAGTTATCAGTTAGTTGATGCATGCATGCACTCAACTATTGTACTCTAGTTAACTGAAGATTCCCTCATCAGAAACTCATGCATGTCTATTTTGAGAAAGACCTAGTTGAGATTAAAGACAAGGACAGTGTACTATTAGTTGCATGTGTTTTCTTATAAAGAAAACTCATGCATGTGGTCAAGGCATCATCCTTGAAGATTGCGCAATTTTGGAGGCTTGATCATCCCCTTGGTAATAGGAGAATCATCCACAAGGAACATTGCAAGGAAATAGGATCTTGGAGGGAAGAGAGGAAGGGTAGAGAGAAGCCAAGATTTCCTGTGAGCATCTATGAGGATTGTACTAAGAGCTGGCTAGCTGTGAGAGCTAAGGCTTTGTATAATTCCTATGTATTTCCACCATGTATGATAATACAATAGTGTGGGGTTTTTAGCTGAGGCTTTCCCCAATGTATTTTCATGTGTATTGTACCATTGATTATTCTTCTTTTGGTTATATTGTTCAGCTCAATCTTTAAGCTTCCACAAATTGATAGTAGAAGTAGGTTATAGTATTCTGCTTTGATTTATATTACATTATCGGGTTAACCTACCAGTAGATTTTCTACATCACGAACACAAGAAATATGCCATGAATTTCCCACGGAAGAAAGCAAGAAAGAAGGATCTCGCAGTAGTTGCAATAGGTGAAGCTCTAGCTTCATAATTCGAACTTGATTTCACTCTCATTACATGCATGGCCAACACTGTCATGGGAGGCGTGTGGTATCTTGATAGCGGTGCCTCATTCCATATGGTGGGGAACATAGATCTCTTTATTGATTTTGAGGAGAAAGACGTCAAGCGAAACATAGAATTTGGAGATGACGGGAGGTATAGCGCTTCCGGGTTGGGTACGGTTACATTTCAAAGGGAGTCTAACTCGCCTCTCAGGATCACAGATGTGATGTATGTTCTAGGACTATAGAAGAATATTGTTTCAGTCACAGTATTGCAAGACCATGGCTATGATGTGATTTTTAGTAAGGAAAAGTTTTCCTTAGACACATCACCACGGGACAAGTGAAACAAATTGGTGTACGGGTCAAGAACATGTATGCTCTTGAGGTACAAGTTGCATGCAAAGCCTTGAGGAGAAAGGCAAAGGTTATAGACTTGGTGGTTGAGAGGGAACATGAATTACCACTCAACATGTCGCCCCATAAGCAGTCTCAGAAAGTTGTGGGGTAGACATAGTTAGAGAAACAAAGAGGAGACTGAGAGAATAAGAAGCCTCAAAAGCAATCTTAGACAATTGTGGAGCAGCCACAATTGGAGAAGAAGAGAGGAGACAAAGTGGAGGCATCCACTCATGTAGAGACCTCTAGTAGGGGGGAATTTCAAGCCAGGTGGGCAGAGGGAGCACATGCATCCATACCTACAGGTGTGAGGTGAGGTGATGTAAAGTGATAGTCCCAAGAGGGTTAAAATTGCGCAAGGTCCATTGAGATTTTTTATCTCATGGATCGTATCTTACTATGGGAGACCAAAGTACATAGTAGAAGGTGGAATCAATGGTGATTGATCCAGTTAGAGATCAGGGTGATAGAGGCTAGGTTAGTCAGATATTGAAGAGCGCAGAGAAGGGTTGACAATAGTGAAGAAAGGAAAAGTTAGTAAAAGCACAAAGTTTTCAGTCGAAAAAGGCAATAACAATCAGAGACTTTGATGACAAATGCATCTTACTGATTCAGGTTGGAAGTTTTTTTGTTTCTGGAGTTGTTGTAGCAACAACACTAGAGAGAAGTGTTGCATGAAGAACATTCCAAAGGTTCAAGATCATGATAGAGTTGAATACTTTTCTTATTGAGGGGGAGTGTTGAAAATAACAATAAGAAATGTTAAAAATATAATCCAGAAATTCCAATTTAACTTGTCCTTGAATTAAATTTGAATTAAAATCAAATTATATTAACATAGCAACTTGTAAATAGTTAATTAAGCTTAATTAACTTAATTAACTTATGAATTTCGAGTTGGAAGTCTTTTGGAAGTCATGTAAGTGTTCTCCCTAAATTTTAGGGGTCCAATATGAGTTTAGATTTATTTGTAGTTAGATAATTCATTTTGACTGAGTTATGGACAGTTAAACTAGTTCTAACTATTTGTGGAACTAGTATAGGATTAGCAGTCAGTTAGTGCATTGGTGCATCCACAAGTGCTACTCCAAGTAACTGAAGATTCACTCATTGGAAACTCATGCATGTCAGTTCTGGAAAGACCCAGTTGAGAATAGAGTGCAGGCAGTGTACTATCAATTGTATGATTTACTAAGTTGTAAATATCATGCATGCAATTAGGAAGAGAACCTAATTAGGGTTGCACAGTTTTGGAAGCATGAATTCTCTTTAAATACGGGTTATTCATATTAGGAATAGCACAAGGAAATAGGAGCTTGCAGAGCTGTAGAATAGGCTAAAGATTTGGCTTGAGCTAGATTGTGAGTTGAGAGTTGATTATACTTGTGCAAAGATTATTCTTATGAGAACAAGCATTGTATTATCATTTTGGATTTTTTATTAATGCAATATAGAGAGTAGGGGTTTTGAGTTGTGGCTTTCCCCAGATAAATATTTTGTTATGTGCCATTTATTATCTTCCTCTTGTCGATTATTATTTTCATCGATATTTATGGGCTTCCGATGTAACGAGTAGAGTAGATTCTTGCCTTGTGTTTTAGGAAATTACATGACTTGTGAATCTAAAGGAATATCTACACAATGATCATGCACATGAAACCACTTGAGAGCCCATAAAAACACCAAGGAGTACTCACAAAATGGTGAGAAAATGAAGAGCAAACTTGAAGGAATCACTAATTCAGGGGGTGATATGGAGGACTCAATTCTTAAGGTTGTTGAACCATTTTATATAGCTATCCCATATCTTGATTTTGATGACTTTGGTAAGGATTAGAAAGAATATTTCTTTCAGAAAATCAAATCTATGTTGCATCTAATGATAATGACGATGAAATTCCCTAGTTTTGTGTTGTGATTCAAAAAAATAAATCTTATATTATTATATGAGATAAAGGTCCTAGAGGAATTAAAAAAAAAATACTAGGAAATGAAGAGCAAACTTAAGGAATCAGTAATTGAGGGGGTGATCTACACTAAACTCTCAAGGTTGTTGGACCAGTGTCTATATCTATCATAGATCCTAATTTTGATGACTTTGGTAAGGATTAGACAGAAGTATGTTTTTCGGAAATCAAATATGGGATGAATATGATGATAATAACGGCATGCCCTAGTTTTTTGTTGTGATTCAAAAGTTTTTTCTCACATTACACAAAGCTCCTAGATGAACTATAAAAATATTTCCCAAGAAAGGGTGATGTTAGGATTCCTTATTGAGAGTGGACCGACAATTGGGATGAACCTACCACACCATAAGTTAGACATAAATGTGACATGGTAGAATTTCTAACTAACTTCATAAAAGTGCTTGGTGTGAGTGTAGTTACCTCTTGATCTAAGATTGTTTCAGAAGTACTAAAGAAAAGAGTTATTTAAAGCCTCACATGTGGTCCGTGCATAAATAGTTATAGGGTAAGAGGATGACTCTATTCAATATGTTGAGGATTATTAATAATACTTATTGAATCCAATCATCAAAATGAATTGTTGCAATCTTTCATAAGCACAATTAATCTTTTTATATTTTCTTTTTTATGTAGATTGTCTTCTAAGGAAGGTTCCTTGAGTACTACATTTGTTTTTTATTATCAAGCAAAGCAAATGTAGAATATCCTTGAGCATATTGTATGGTAAACATATTTGTATTATTTTTTCATGGAATATCCTTAAACATAATGTGTGGCAAAAGTAACTTTTGTATTTCAATTTTTGCAATAGTTATAGGTTGTCATGCCATATTTGATGAGCTATCTTCTAAGAAAAGATATAAACTTTGTTGTATGGGTAGGTAATTGGAGGGAATCATGACAAAATTTATTGGAAACATTCCAATATGGTACAATTTCTAGTATCTCATGGGTCATAGTATTTTACAATAATTCCTTTTTTGTAAAACAAAGAAATATTTTAATTTTGGTTGTCCATATCATTGATCATAACACCATCATTACCTTCTAATTTGGAGTATTATTCATTAAATTAAACACCCACATATTGATTAAATGCATTCAAAATTGGAGGCATTGTGTCTACATAGATGGAGGTAGGGTACATGACCAACAAAAACTTTGTGTTGCATGATGTGGAGAACAAGGACGAGGAACATCACCTTTTCACCAAAATGAGATGTTATTCCCTTCCATACTACTTTTTTTAGTGATCATGCCAACCTATCATATTTGAAATAGATCATGTATTTTGCACAAATAATTATAACAGGATTTGAGTCATATGCCTTTACTGGAAATGCCTTGTTTAAAATGTATGCAATCTTTTAGAGTATAAAAGATGGAAAACATAGTATTCTGTGAGAACAAGATTGTTTAGGATGTAATAGCATGGACTACAATAATTAAAATATATGAGAATTCTTAGCATATAGGTTAAGACAAGGATCCTTTCCAACATACATGTTCTAATATTTTCTAGTACCCAACTTTAGGGGATGTCATACTTAAATTTTTAACATTATCATTAATTGTTTCAGGGTGTTTGAGAGGGGTTCAAACCTCATTGGACTTATATAGATAAAGTATAATTTCATATCCCATCCATAATTCAAAAAACTTATTTTAGCATTGATTAGTAGGAGTATAAGATTTCCACCGGATTGCACAATGATGAATTTACATGAGATGAATTATTCTTGTTGGGATTTTATCATTATTATTTATTTTTATAATTTTAGAGGTAGGGACCCTTATGTTAGATACCTTGATATCGCCACCCTTTCCCCCCTGATTTTCCTAAAATAGGGGTACTCCCACACATCCCCCATGTCCGTCTCCCCATTCCTGAAATCCTCCATCCTGGAAGCTTTATGAAACATTGTGTTTTTTTTTTCCAGAAAGAATCATATTTGTATTTGTATTCATAATAAAATATTGCTACTATGGTTTAAAGTGTTAGGGTTAGGCATTACAAAGTATTATGGGTATAATTGGTTATCAGATTGACTGGGTAACAAGTTTTTTTGGAAGAACACCAACAATAATTCCATGTCATATTTTGGAAGCATTGGGCACCAGAATTTCAAATTTTTATGTCTATGACAGATATAATGATCAGGATTGACAGAGATAGAATCTTTATCGAGTTCAAATATTACATTTATTGTTTAAAAAAGGCATCAATTATTGGTATAGGCAAGGACATTGATGAAAGGTCAGTTTAATTTTTCATAATGTTTCAAGAAACATTATGAACTGGACATTAGAGACATGAGCTTGGAAAACATAAACAAGAGCCAATGCCATAGATAAGTATGTGGAAAGAAAATAATGAGGTCAGGTAACATCAAGAGATATTTTGGAAGGCGTATCTAGTAGTGTAGACTAGCACGAAGAAACATGTCCAACCAACTTTGATCATTTGAAGTGACAGAAAGATCGAGGAAAAATAGGGATTCCAACAAGAGGTATGACTTTTCCTAAGGGAAGGCATTTAAATGCCCCCAAAAGGGAAAACTTCTATCCAAAGTCAAAGAATAACCCATTCTACCCAACAAAATTTCATTAAGCTTGTGCAATGTTTGAAAAAATCACAAGGATTTGTGGCAAAAGTAGATTTTGATGAACTTTTGTTTTACAATAAATATGCACAATAATGGAGTTTTCACAAATTTCCAACAACTTATGCATTTAACTAGTTGTTGAAATATTATTTTTAGAAGTCAGAAGAAGTATATGAGAAAACCAGGAAGGATTAATGATGACTATGCCATCTACAGCAAATGAAATCATCCCAGGTGCCTCAAGTGTAGGACATGGAATATGCATGGTGAAGAAAACATTTCATGAGTTGTATATGAATATGCAAATAAAACAAGAATACTCATCTTTAATTCAAGCTATGTGTGTCACAAATACAAAATAGCATATCAATAGTGACCACCTAAAAGGTGTTAAGGATGCCAATGATTAAAGGCCCGAAATTTGTGAAACAATACATGAAAAAAAAAATTACACATCACTTGACATTAGCAACTACCTTTATTCGTTTCAAAATATTCTTGAAACATTAACCATTCCTACTGGACTTTGGTCCTTTGAAATTTTTTGACTACATGTTACAAGAAAAGCTAAGAGGCAAGTAGTATGATGTTGAATCCAACAAGGGAAATGCATTAGTACAAAAGTCAGAGGTGAGTGGAAGTAAGCAAATAAAGGTAAGATGTTTTAAAATTGCATTACAAGAGAGTTTAGTCATAAATAAAAAACAATAGATTACATTTCCCTTACAATTTTAGGAGACTCAAATTATTATGTCGACGATAAAATGGATATATGGGAGGAAAATTCTTGAAATAAATTTTCTTTGCAATCACATAGAATGTTACCAATTAGTCTACAGATTTTTGGTAACGAGATTTCTTTAGAGTGCATGAATTTTCAAGTTTTCACCTCCATCAAAAAATACAGAGACAAACTAAATAGTGGACCTTGGAGATGGAAACTATATGAAATATAGGAACAATGTACCATACCAATTTACATGATGAATGTTAGAAGTGAAATGTTCCACCATGTTTTTGGGATGCAGAAGAAGGGAGACACACATGGGGACGTGTGGAGATATCCCCAAATTTTAAGAAAATTCATAGGGAATAGAGGGACAAGGATGCCTAACATAGGGGGAGAATATATAGAAGTAATTATTTAGGAAAGAAAAAATCCAAACATAACAATTCATCCCACATAAATTCATCATTACACAATAGATTCTTTGTTTGAATAGATTTTTTATTTATTTTTATAACTTTTAGGGTTTTATCGATAAAAATCATGGGGGGACATCCAAGCATGTTGTTTTTCCAGGGGGTTAGTGTTCAAGGGGAAGGCAACCAAAGGCCTCCCATTATGCAAAACACATCCCACACATCACCAAAATGTTCTACTGTGTGTTTCACCAAGTTGCACAAGATGTGTTGTGTGGAAAAATGTTTCACTAGGCACCCCCATCCCATAGGGACATAAAGTGTAGGGGGCACACTCCTAACCATGCAAGACATGTCCCCATGGAACACTGAGTGAAACACACCAAAAATATTTTATATAACCTTGGTTTGCAAAAAAATCTTCTCAATTTCAATCATTTTTCTAATAACATAATGAGAGAAGTTAAAAAATGACTAGTGTTTGATTTGATAAGATAAGATAATTCCATACCACAAAAGTGGGTGATGGGTTTCAAAAGTACAATCTAGTAGTGATATGTGACGGAAGTGTTGAAGCAACCCTTAAAAACTAGAACATAAAAAAAGAAATAAACTAAGTTACTAAACAAGAGATAAGAAAATGCATAATCATCTACAACATGAAAAATGATACTCATCCTCATCAAAAGAAGAAGCCTAATGTCTTGATAGGAACAATAGTAAAAATAAAGGAAGATGATGATGTCCTTACCGAATCACCAACCACTACGAAAATAAACACAATCATAAAGAGATTGTAATTACTTTCAAGGAGAGATGCCTTTATAAGTTTGAATCCATAACAAAAAAACAAAATTACTTGTAACTTGCGTAGATTGATAAAATATGGCACCGAAGGTACAACCATCTCAATTACTATTATCTTAAGCTAGTGACTAGGCACAAAATGGTGAATGGTCCACCAGAATCCAAAGAGAAGTGAGTAATAGTGAAGAAGGTTCATCAGGCAAGCAACAACATGACATCTTACATGGCACAATGAGTGAGGCAAAGACTAAAATTAGTGCATAGTGATAAATGTGAATCGACAAGGATAGAACAAGTTGGCGGCTTTGAGTATTTTCCATTGTTCTATGATCAATTTAAAAGCCTTTGAAGTATTTAAGAAATATAGAAATTTGTTAAAATGACAGAGAGGAAAAAAGACAAATGTTTCAAGGAATGACAATGATGACAAGTATATAACCCATCTTACGGGTACTACAAAGCACTAGTAAAATTAAACTAACTAGTAGATTTATTGTTGATGAAGGGAAAAACAAAAAAGCTTATTATTGACATGATTACCGAGAGTGTGAGTCCAATTTTGCTACTAATGGATGATCCTTTTCTTTTTCGGAGCTAGGGAAATATAGGTTGGCTATATTTTCTTAAAGAGGTGAGTTTGCTCTCATTTTTTATGTAGTTGTCTATTTTTTATTTTTAATATAATCAACAATTGTAAAGAGGTGACAAAATTGACTGCAGGTTGTTAAAAGGATGATCTGGATGTCTCAAAGTAATGAGACTAACACGGCTATGCATTACAACTCCAATCATCAACCTGTATCATATTGGGTAAGTCTTGTTAGCCCTATAAAACACTCATTGTATTAGGAAAATAAAATTTCAATAGTATGTTCCTCATTTGTTCATCCTGCCAATAAGATCTGGAAGATGTAAGGGGAATTGAACCAACTTTACTTCTCTTTCCATGACTATGTGAAGGGGGGAACTTTCTTTTCGAAACAACCTAAATTCAAAACTGTGAAGAGAACTGTGCAAAAAACAACAACTTTTGGAAGTCACTGAACCTCAATGAACAACTAAATAATAGACAATCTGAACATTAGTCAACAAACATGATGAAGGAATAAATATTGTTCATTAAATATCGTCATGAGTTAAGCATTGTCCATTGAGATATAAAACCCGAGAATGTTCTCCAAACCAATTTCAGACAACTAAAGCTAGCTTATTTTGGTTTGTCGATGCGGTTTTCCAGAGGTATTTGTTTGTGAATTGCATCATAATCTACTTTCATTCTGCTCACTAAACATGTATACAAGGACATTATCATCATTATTAAATAATTCAGTAGCTTTCTTTGTGTATTTGATCGAGAGTAATTTTTTACATTCAAACAGGTATTTGTTTGTAAACTACATTATAATCAACATTTATTTTGCTTACTAAACATGTATACAAGGACATTATCATCATTATTAAATAATTCAGTTGCTTTCTTTATGTATTTGACTAAGAGTACTTTTTTACATTCAAATAGGTCAAACCTTATCTAGGCTGGTAGGGAGTCCTTCATATGTTGCCCCTGAAGTTTTAGCAGAGACATATTCATAAAAGTTTGATGTTTGGGGTTGTTGTCCTCCTACATGCTTTTTGGATAGGTAGATTACCATTTTGAGGAGAATTTATTCTAGACATATTTGAGGCAATAGAACTAGTATAGTTGGATTTTCATTCTGAAGAGTGACACTCCATATCAGGGCTAACAAAGGATTTTCCATCAAGAAATCTTTTAAAGGACGTGGAAAAGAGACTTTCTCCATGGGAAGTATTGATTGAGTAAAATGGTTGCATTCCTGAGCATTACATATTTTGTAGAGGTGTTATCTTGATTTTATGTTCAGAGGTAAGTATACATATATGAATCTACTGACCATATTTTAATCTACAGCTATAGGCCACCCTTGGATCAAGTTTCACACAGAGTCTAGTGTAAATATTCCAACGAGCATCCCAAAAGGAAAAAATTGTTTCCTTCCTGATAGGGGTGAATGCTTAGAAGAACCCTCACTTCCATTATCTCCATGTAAAAGGGAGAGAAGAGCACAAGTTTCAAGTTCGATTCCAACAAAGTATGGATAGCATGAATCTTTCTTCGGACCTTTGTAGGCTTGCCCACATCCAAGACAACTAGAGATTGATATCCGAGCAGTAGGGACATGTGACATTGTATATGCTCTTGCAACTTCTATTTCATAGATAAGATTCTCTAAGCCCAAAAGGAGAAGACTGCATTCTCGCATTCCCTTTCCACTACAATTTTTGCATAACTTAAAATTCAGCTTCTGTACAACATTTTGAAAGCATGCCATTGTTAACTGCTAATCATTAATTATTCATCTTGTGGCTTACGATGTTGATAATGGAAGAGTGACTAACAACATGAGTTCATTGACCCATTCACTCACTAATGGAAGTTGAAGACAAACATATTTGAACATGAAATGAGTCCATTGTTTGTGCCAGCTTAAGTTGTGCCCTGCTATTTGTGCATACCAAATATGTACGGTATTGAATGGTTTGTTTGACTATATATACATATATTTCCCTCTATGAATTTGAGTCCATTGTTTGTGGCAGCTTAAGTTGTGCCCTACAATTTGTGCATACCAAATATGTACGGTATTTGAATGGTTTGTTTGGCTATCTATACATATCTTTCCCTCTGTGAATTTGGAAAGTAGTTGGGAAAATACAAGTACACATTGTTCCTCCATAAAGTTGAAAAAAATGCAAAATATTGGAGCTACATTTTTCGATTTAATTGACATGATTATGTGCTATAGCTCTTTTGTATCTTCTTTAACAATTAATTATGCTTGTTTCCACTATAATTCATCATAAATTATTGTGTTGTTGGCAAGAAAGTGTAACTGTTGATTCATAAGTTATTGCCTTCTTCACTTCTTTGATGTTGAAATACATAAATAGAATTGGGTTCATAGGATAGGAAAAAACTATTCTTATTGGTTGTTTTTGTACTATATAAGATTACTGGAACAACTATATCTTGATGAGTTTTGGTGGCTAGCAAACATCTTTATAGATATTGTGAGTTTCAAAATCCTTTGACCATTGTAGCTGTGCAACCCATGTGTATGCACTCATTGGACATGAAATTCATATATTCATATTTAGCAATGGTAATTTTCAAAAAGCATTAAAATCTTGGGGACATGATCCTAGAGTTGGATGAATATTCTCACAAGGAGAGGTTTGGAAGTTTATAGATGCAAGCAATGCCTTTCTGCATGATAATTTTGGCAAGTCCAAGAGGAGGATATCTATCATTCTAAATTCCACTTTTATATGCAACATGCTCTATAGTTCTTAGATCCATTGAGTTTTATTCTTTTTTTTTTTGCTCGTGCAAGAGACGAACCTTCTATGGCATTAATTCAAAAATAGCTTACATATATTACATACACCCATGCATAGAGTGGGCAAAAAACCAAGGCAAAGTCTACCAATGGTACGGATTTACAACCCAAGACCAAAGGACTACAGACTCGATAGAAAAACAACCCAAGACAAGCAATTAAGAGCTTATCGAACAATTGTTCGTAGCAGTTCTCTATAAAACTAATCTACAACTTAAACCGATGGCGGAGATGAGCTGCTGACTAGTAACAACCATCCGGACCGAACAACCCAGCCCCATAAACAAGCCCATAAAATCCTAACCATTGATCTCAATCAACAGATCCAATGACGGAGAAGAGTATCACACAACCCCACATGCTTCTATTTAACGTGCGATCAAAACGGTTTTTCACACGGTCCCTCTGCCACGTGTTAATCACTAAATGGGATCGCTGGAAAAAGGTTGAAACCACTTCCCACTCACGGGGCTTGCGATCACTCCAAAACTGCTTAGGATACGGAAAACCTTTCAGAGGCGAAAGGATACGAAAATCAGGGGTGCCAAGAGCCCCCTGCTCCTGTCCACACGATAAATCAGCTTTGCCAGAGATATTGTAAGAAGAGGTCTTTGCTAGCCTGTCTGAAACCCTCAGACAAAAGTCATCCACATTGCAGCCACTGAAGCTCTAAATGAGCTTGCTGCTCCGAACTTTATACCGCCATAGCTCTCTGTTCACTGTAATACTAAACAAGTACACTCCTCTGTTCATATCACTTCTTGGTTATTAGTACTACCCTCCATGGTTCTACTTCTAAACAACAACCAATCTTCCTTGGCTTGATCATGGAATTTTTCCTTGAGACTCAGTTGGGTTAGCTCTTGCCATTTTGTTGCAAACTTTTCCTCTGTGCAATTCACTCCTTGATTGGCCAAGAGATCTGCCAGCTTATTGGTCGTTCTTCGAACATGTTTAAAAGTTATAGTACGGAGGCCTTGGAGGTGGTTGTGGATCCGTTGAAAGATCGGAATGAGCCTCCAATTCTTTGAGACCTTTTCTGGTGTCATACCCCAGTTGATTTTCTTGGCTGAGTTAATAATTAACTCAGAATCAACTTTAACAATCACATTGTGTTGGTTATCATGAAGCAAGAATTCTAAACAATGTTCCATAGCTAGAATTTCTGACATATTGTTGGTGGCCTTTCCAATATGACCATGGAAAATAAACAGGATGTTCCCTTTTTCATCCCTTAAAACTCGCCATGACCCACTGTGCCCAGGTTGCCCTTTGAGGCTCCGTCAATGTTGAACTTCAAAAAACCCTTGGGGGGAGGTTGCCAAAAATCAAGCTCAGATTCTTTAAAGAGATTCTTCCTATTGAGGCTTTGAGGAATAGAATTTTGTAATCCTAGTTGGCAGAGAATCCTCCACTCAAAAGCCGAGGGAGGATTCTCAGGGAGATTTCGGACAATAGAACCCACAGTATCTTGTAGTTGTTTTAGGATCTGATCATAAAGGAAAAGGGGCGGTTTTTTTTCCTCCTTGAAAATCCTGTTATTCCTTTCTTTCCAAGTGTTCCAGATGATGAAGCTCGGTGTTAAAACTTGGGCAATGCTAAGAACTTCGTTATTCGTAAAATTGCTTCTCCACTTGCTTAGGGTGTTGATGATGCTTCCATGGTCTCTGTCCGACTGCTGGAAAATGGAGGCAAAGGAATCCCACAACTCGGAAGAAAAGGAGCAGTTGTTGAGAAGATTCTCCATTGTTTCCTCTTGCACTTCACAAAGCTGGCACCTGGAAGGCCCCAGGTCACCTCTTTTCCTGATATTGTCCCATGTCAAAATCTTCCTGTGTTGCACCAGCCACGTGAAGAGTTTAATTTTCATCCAACCTTGTTGTCTTGAAAGTCTTTGCCATGCTTTATTCGGAGACTGTGAATCCAAACCAAGGAGAATATTTTAGCATCCTTAAGATTAAAGGTGCCCTCATTGTTGTTGCCCCATCTTAGCTGGTCATTCCCTTCTAAAACTAGAATTTTCCTTCAATCTAACTCTTGCATTAGTATTTCAGATTTGTCTTTTAAAGAGTTGTCATCTCTAAGATATAATTTCCTCCATTTTCTCCACTTTCCTGCCTCGTTGGTTCGATCCCAAAAATCCTTAACTTTGATTAATCCATTAGCATCTGTCTCTGCCTTAAGTTCCTTTAATTCTTCTTTCAAAAGAATGGGTTCCTGTTGCCATCTGTCCTCCAAAAACAGAGCTAAGTTTCCCTCTCTAATATCCCAGAAGCCATTCTCTTGGACTAGTCCTCTATTGTCCCGGGCCTTGTTTCCATATGTGTGATCCCTTGATATTACCATCCATTCTTATATGATCCTCACTAGGCCATGCACTGGCATATTTTTCTTTCCAAATTGTAGCCCACTAAGCCTTTGGTTCTTTTAGCCAACGCCACCATAATTTAGCCCCTAGAGCTTTGCTTAAAATTTTAGGATCATCTAATCCTAGGCCTCCATGATTTCTAGGTTTGCAGATTTTTTCCCAGGCTACCAAGGCCCATTTTTTCTTTGCTTCCCCCTTTCCCCAAAGAAAGTTTCTTTGTATGTTTCTGATAAGCTGCAAAACTCCTTTAGGAGCTGGGAGAGCAAACAGCATAAAAACTGGGATTGCCTGTAGAACAACCTTTGTGAGCACTAATATGCCAGCGAAGTTTAAGGACCTTATTGTCCATTTTCTGATTTTGTCTTGCAATTTATTGATAACCAGCTCCCAAATGCTTTTGTGTAGAGGCTTAGTAGTTAGTGGAATCCCCAAATATTTTGAGGGAAGGGAATCTCTTTGAAAACCCAGAATTTTAGCAAAGTTCTTTTGAATGGCAATATTAGTATTGAAGAAAAAGATCTTGGATTTGGTGAGATTAACTTCCATACCTGAAGCCTTGGTAAATTCATTTGGAATCTGTTTGAATGCATGAGCTTCTTTTACTGTGGGGATTCCTTGCAGCATGGTGTCATCCACAAACTGTTCATGTGTCCAAGCCTGACCCCTGTCAGAGAGTTGGAGACCTTTGATCTTACCAACTTCTTTAGCATGATTGATAGACCAACCCAGTCCTTCCATCATGAGGATGAAGAGAAAGGGAGAGAGTGGGTCCCCCTGTCTAAGGCCTCTAGAGGGAAGAAAAGTTTCAGATTGAGATCCACTGACCAAAATAGAGAAACTTGAGGAGGAAACTAGGGCGAAGATCCATCTTACCCAGTTGTGATCAAACCCAAAGGCTATGAGTATTTTCCTGATATAATTCCATCTTAGTTTATCATAGGCCTTAG
Organism: Pinus taeda; assembly: GCA_000404065.3. Lineage (NCBI taxonomy): Eukaryota > Viridiplantae > Streptophyta > Pinopsida > Pinales > Pinaceae > Pinus > Pinus taeda. The sequence continues at coordinate 342,139 of APFE030080581.1, forward strand.
CAATGTCCAATTGCATGATCATACCAGCTTTTCGGTTGATAGTCGAAGAATTAACCACCTCGTGAGCTTGAATGATATTGTTAAGAATTTACCTTCCTTCCACATAACCATCTTGTTCCACAAAAATTAGGGAAGGGAGGAGAGGTTTGAGTCTATTGGCCACCACTTTTGATATTATCTTGTAGACCACATTACATAAAGCTATTGCTCTAAAATTGTCAGGAGTCTGAGCAGCCTCCTGCTTGGGGATAAGTGTAATGAAAGAAGTGTTCAGAGCTTTCAGAATAGTTTTATTCATCCTAGAATCTTCTACCACATTCAAAATATTCTGTTTAAGAGTACTCCAGCAAGCCTTGAAGAAATCAACGTTGAAACTGTTTGGGCCTGGTGTTTTACCATTTTGCATTTCTTTGAGCACTTCGCTGACTTCATCCTCGGTAACTGGCTTGTTAAGGTTGAATTTGTCCTCACTGGACACCAGCCTAGGAATGTGTCTTGTGAAGTTTCTGATGGAATTCTCTCTGTCATAACAAGTTTCTTTGGCAATGCCTTGAAAGTGCTTGACCAGAGCTTTTTCTATTTTAGCATGAGAGTTGTGAAGAATGCCACTCTCATCCTTGATCACTGAGATTCTGTTGTGAACTTTTTTTGCCATTGTGGATCTATGGAAGAAACTAGTGTTTCTTTCTCCCTCTTTGAGCCATTGAACCCTCGATTTTTGCCTCCAAAATATTTCCTCTTGTTTGCATAATTCCTCCCATTCTTGATGGTATTTGGTGGCCTGAACATTTCTGGTTTCATCAAAGCCGTCTATGATGAGGACTTGGTTGAGTTCCTGCATTTTACTCTCTACTGCTTTTTTAGCTACAAAAATGTTGCCATATTCATTCTTGTTCCATTCCTTGAGCCTAATCTTGATGTGTTTTAGTCTTTTTTGAAGAAGGAACATTACGGTGCCCTGAATGTTCAAATATTCTGACCACCATTTGGCAATATTACTATTGAAATCTAGATGCAAAAGCCAGATGTTTTCAAATCGAAAAGGTCTATTCCTTGGAGTACCAATACTCTACACCTCCAGAAGAATCAGCCAGTGGTTAGATCCTCCAAAGGGTAGGATTCGTGCTGAAATTTCCTTATTATTGAGCATAAGGTCTTCAGTTATCATGAATCTGTCTAATTTTGAATCCACCTGAGATTCTCCTCCTCTTTTGTTGTTCCAAGTAAAAATTCCATTACTAGTTACAATGTCTACTAACTTCATAGTATCTGTAAAAGACTGAAACTTCGGAGAGTCTTTACTTTGAACTCTAGTTCCACCTTTTTTCTCTGAAAGCGATTTAATCATGTTAAAATCCCCTCCCAGTATCCATGGCATGCCTGCATGTCTATCCCTGAGTTCCTCCAGAGAATCAAGAAATTTTAGTTTTCCTTCCAGTCTTTGGGGTCCATACACATTAGTGATTAGGTAAGTTTCCTTGTCTCCGACAAGCTAGATGACCACAGAAAGATAATCTCGAGATGCCTCAACATCTAAAATTTCTATTTTCTTAGGATTCCAAAGGGTGAGTATACTTCCTGCTGTATCCTCCACTTTGACTTCCGAAAACTCATAACTATTGAGCCACCTGCTATGAATCTCTTTTAATTTGTGAATGGAACATTTGGTTTCCTGGATGAAGATCACATCCGAAACTATTTGTTTCATTCTGTTACTAATCAGTCTCTGTTTTGTTTTACTACCAAGACCTCTAATATTCCAAGAAGTAAACTTCATTATTAAAGATTGGTAAAGGAGTAGCTGGTTAGGTCTTTCATCTTACTAGAGTCTATCATTAGCTTTCCACATTCAATTAATAAATCGTTCTGCTTTTTCCTCCTTCCTTTTTTTCCTAGGTTTCTGGGTGCTAATCCAGGTATGGGTTTTGTCATTTTTACCTCTTCATTGCTCTACTTTTCCTTGCTCCTTTGCCTCTCCGGTCCTTTGTTTTGGGTTTTGCATAGATATAGTTGCTGGACTTTATTGAACTCCTCTGGAGGTAAAGATTCTATCCCTCCTTTAGTTCCTTGAGACAAGAAATCTTCCAGATCAAGATTCTCTTTCTCAAGAATAGCCTGAAGTTCTTGGTCCCCTGTTTCCATCTCACTTTGGGTCATCTCCTGATCCATTTCTATTTCTGCATCGCTCACTATCGTTTCTGTCTGCAGAATTTTATCTGGTGTTTGTTCCTTGTCCTCTTCTTTCCCTTCTTCCATTAATTCCTCCCCCTTCATCTGGTCTGCTGTGTTAACTTCTTCTTCCACTTCCAAGACTTGGAACCTGTTTTGGCTGGTTTGTAGTCCTTTAGATTTTTGTGCCTTCGATCCCCTCTTGCTTCCTTTTCCTTTGTTTTCCACTTTGTGAAAGCTTTCGGAGTCTTTCATAGCGTTAGCTTTACTCTTATTCTCTATTTTGGTGAGAGGGAAATCCCTGAATAGGTGCCCATGTTCATGACATTTGTAGCATCTGAACGAAATATGTTCGTAGTCTATGGTTTGAACCCATTCTTCATCATAAACTTCCAAGATTATCTCATTTGGAAGAGCTCCAGAGAGGTCCATATCCACACATATCCGAGCAAAGGAAGTATACTTTCCCCTCCTAATGGCTTCAGAAGCTTTAACAAACCATCCTAGCTTATTTCCTATGGCTGTTAAGGACTCTGTTTGCCAATAATCAAGCGGAAGAGAGTAGAGCCTTACCCAAACTGGGACTGAAGTAAAGGTCTCACGTTCGGGGACAAAATTCATGATCCAAGGTCTCATATAGAGACCTGCAGCAGCAAAGAAGTAAGGCCCACCTTCAAAAACTCTATCCTTGTCTTCGATGTTCGCAAAAACCACGGTAAATAAACCCTTCGAACCCAGGTGTAAGTCAATGCTTCCTTTTGGTTTCCAGTGGTATCTTATCCACATTTGTAAGGCTTTTTCAGTGGGCCATAAACCCATGAATTTGCAAATGATTGCATAGGTTTGCATATGGTCCCTGTGCTCCTACAGAGCAGACTCATTTAACGTGACTCTGGGAGTAACAACAGCTTTGGGCTTACATGGGCCCATGTGTGCTTTGTTTTTTATTCCCTGTTCCTTGTCTTCTTCCTCATTTTCTTTAATAATACTTTTCTCCTTGGATTCCTGTCCATCTTGTTCCTCTTCACTGTTCATATTCCTTCCCTTTGCAAGTCCTCTATCATATTCCATAGGTTTTTTCCCCCTGTTGGTTACAGTGTGCTTGAAGGAGGGAGTGGAGCTCCCCCCTTTGCTCCCCTCCATGGATCGTTGCCTCTGCAACAACTCTCTAACCCTATATTTTTTATTTTTCGTCTTCCGCCGCCGCCCCTCCTACTCTCCACTGATACCGATCCATTGAGTTTTATTCATCCAAGGACATTAATATTATTTCTTTCTATCCTAATCCCATTGCTCTCTATAGTGTGAAGAAGCTGGGATAATTCCATTGCTCTCTATAGTATGAAGAAGTTTGGATAAATTTCTTTATGAGATTCAAAGTTCTCAGACTCCCTTCAATCCATCTTAGACATGTGGTCCCAACTTTACAATCTATTGAATACATATTTTTGTATTCCCCTCTTTATTGAACTTATAACAATTGAATTAATCCAGAAAGACCTTGTAAATATGGCATTTCTCTGCTTTTATTTCTTTCTTGACTTCTTGAAGGATGAATATTATTGCCTACATTTACAACCCAAATCTTGGTTCACATTTTTGTGTGAACCTATATGTGAGATCACTTTGAAGCTTCCACGATGCATGCATCTATATGTATCTTTCTTGTGATTTTTCTAATTCACAATATAGAATATTCTTGTTTTCTTTGAGCTAAAGAGCTTCAATAGGGCTCATTCCATTTACTTGTATGCACTATAGAGAAAAGTTATTGTTCTACTAAATTTTATGGTGCCTTGCCCTGAAGTTGATCTTTGAAATCACCTCTGTTATGCAAAGATATTGTTGAGTTCATCAACATTGATGAGCCTTACACATGGGCAAGTCCACATATTCTCCTGTATCTATTTCAAATGTTAATGTATTATTTCAAATGTTACTGTATTATTTCAAATGTTATTGTATTATATTCAAAGGGTAAAAAAAAACCTAAAACACTATCGGCGTACCCTTTGCAACTTTTGATGCAAATGCTAATAATGTCATTATCAAAAACATTTTGTAAACTATGATAGTGAAATATCATTTAAAAGACAAAGGTAAAGAAAGTAAGTTTAATGTGTTCACTATAATAAGTTTTCAACACATTGACTTTAATATAATTAGATTTAATAATTTTCATGTGTGTTAGCATAGTATTAATGCACTATATTGCATGTGCCTTTCACATCTCCGTTTAACCTAATATATTGTTTCCTCATTGCATATACATAATAGTTGTTATATAATAATATTAATTTATTAAACCAAAATATTATCAATTTGTTTTTGCTTGTGATATGGTTAAAAAGATACCATGAATTATAAATATGATTATAATATTTGTACCGTTACCTTCGCATTATGATTGCAATTATAATATATGTACCATTACCTTCCAATTATGAATACGATTATAATATTTGTACTGTTACGTTTATAAATTTTATGGAATCTCATTATATTAACATAGTAAGCATCTTAGGTGATTCATTTTGTTGACATTGCACCTCACTTTCCTTACATTCCTCGACGTTATGGCTAAAAATTTGGAAATTTCTTATGAAAACAGTCTTATTCCTTACATTCCTCGACGTTATGGCTAAAAATTTGGAAATTTCTTATGAAAACAGTCTTACACATCATATACATCATATTGCGCTGTAGAATAAGCTTCTCGACTGAGTCGACTCAAATATAGAAATCTCTTCACAACACTCAACTATAAATATTTTATTTATTTCAAAACATACATGTGCACATATAAAATCACCTTACTTTATCTTTTTTCATTATAGACAGTGTTATCATGAAATAAAAGAGTGAATGAAAAAGTCGAGGAAATTAATATATTTTTGAAGAAAAAGTTCTTTATTTTTTTTTCAAATGAAAAATTAAATGTTAACATGACTTTCATTAAAACTACATTGTTATTTACTTAACAATGTTATTTATTTTTCTTAACAATGTAAGAAAAAGTTGTTTATTTTTTTTTTCATATGAAAAATTAAATGTTAACATTATTTTCATGAATACCGCTTGAGTGGGCCTAATGGTTAAGAGCATGTGTTTCCTCTTAAGAGGTCACAAGTTCAAAACCAGAGGGGGTAGATTATGTATGCCTTCGTAGACTATGCAATGAAATTGCTTCGCGGAAGTGGGTCCCTTGTCCCACAAACAAAAAGATCTCATACACCAATTTGCTTTCTAGCTTGGTTGTAACCTTAAAATTAGATAATAATAATAATAACAAATGAAAATTCAAATGATCACAGTAAAAATGCTCTTAAAATCACTTTAAATTTGATGGATTAAAATTGTTCAATGAGATTCTATTAGAAATTGAAATCTTTATTACCTTTTTTCAATTATGAATATGTTTAAACTTTTTATAAAATAAGTACAACGTAAATTCATTTTAAAATTTTTAACTTTTAAATTTAATTGATTTGTATTAATTATAAAATAACGTTAATGATGCATTTATATTCTCGTTACTTGTACTATCATATTTGAAGTATAGGATAAATAAAAAATTTGCAAACTCGTGTATTAAATAAGGCGACCGCGAAAACGAATGAGAGCGTCACGTTAACATGTTTTTCATTAAAACTACTTTGTTGTTTACTTAACAGATGAAAAATTGAAATGATCACATTGAAATCTTTTTGGACAAGTTTGTATATTCTCTTTTTTTTTTAATTCATAGTGTAGGGATATTTGATATTGTTTGATATGAAAATTGTGATTGTAATTAATTTTGTACCCATTTTGTTTAAAAATTTTACTCATTGTAATGTTGCTTTTTTTATTATATATTTTGTTGGATTTGCAAAAAAATAATTAGAAGTTATGAGTGTAATAGTAAAAATTAAATATAATTGGTTTTAATGACCATTAAGAATAATAAACAAAAAGTATTTATTAAATCAAGGAATTTATTTTTTTTCTTCGTGTTCTTTAATGATTTATGGATGGATTGTAGATATTTCTTTAATAATTTGTAATAAAGACATAATATGACATTTAGAGCTATTAATCCACTTACCAAAACAAAAAGACATTTTTAATTCACAAAGCTTCCTATTATTAATTATTATATTTATTTTATAAAGATTTGTTTAATTAATTTATTATTATTATTTTAATCTAGGATAATCGATAACTAGTGAGAGTTATCTTGAACAGGCCCAGGATCAAATCCAACTGGCTACCACTATAAACCCAGGCTAGGTGCAATAGCCTGCAAGCCGCACACAATAGCAATTAACTTATGCCTCAACAAGAACCGAGACGTCCACTCGGGGGTTGCCTACTCTTCTAGCCAAGACACAACGGGCCATATACTCAATGAGATTTGAACCTCCATCTCGTGGGTTAAACCCCATATCACTGTATTTTTTTATTTGTTTTTTTTAATTAGACCCTTGGGTTTATAATCTCAATCCCTTGGGTGTATTAATCTAAGGGTTCATATTCATAAGGCATAATATTATTCATAGGGTTTATAATATTAATCCTAGGGTTTAATATATATCCCTTGGGTTTATAATCATTGTCAACCATGGTTAATCATGGTCGAACGTCACACTGTGACAAAGATTTTCCCAATATGAAAATCAACCATGTTCAATCATGGTCAACCATGGTCCACCATGGTCCAACGTTGCATTGCAACAAAGATTGTCTCAATGTTAAAATCAATCATGGCCAACCATGGTTTATCATTGTCAATATGAAAATCAACCATGGACAATCAAGGTCAGTCATGGTCAACCATAATCAATGATGGTCAACCATCATCAACCATTGACAAACATGGTCCAACATTACATTGTGACAAAGATTGTCTCAATATGAAAATAAACCATGGTCAACCATGCTCAATAACCATGGTCACATTGTGTCAAATATTGTCTCATGGTCCAACATCACATTGCGACAACCTTGTGCAACCTCGGCCCAACACCGCATTGTGTCAAAGATTGTCTCAATATGAAAATCAACCATGGTCAACCATCGTCAATCATGGTCAACCATGGTCAATTAGGGTCCAATGTCACATTCTGAGAAAGATTCTTTGAATATAAAAATAAGTCATGGTCAACCAAGGTCCAAGGTTGCATTGTGACAAAGATTGTCTCAATATGAAAAGAAACCATCGTTAACCATGTTTGTTTTAGGGTTTATAATCTTTATCTTAGGGTTTATATAGCTTAGGTTTACAATATTAATCTCTTGGGTTTAATATTATTCCCTTGCGTTTTTAGTAATAATCCCTTGGGTTTATAATGTCAATCCCTTGGGTTTATTAATTTAAGGGTTCATATTCCTGGGTATAATATTATTGATAGGGTATGTAATATTATTCCTAGGGTTTAATATAAATTCCTTGGGTTTATAATCCATTAGGTTTATTAATCCCTTGGGTTTATTAATCCATTACGTTTTTAATAATAGCAATATGGGTTTATGAAGAAGATTTTCTCAATATGGAAAGAAATCATGGTCAACCATGGTCAATAATGGTCCACATTGGTCAAACATGGTTGGACATGGTCAATTACGGTCTACCATGGTCCAACGCCACATTGTGACAAAGATTGTTTCAGTATGAATATCAACCATGGTCAACCAAGGTCCAATGTCATATTGTGAGAGATATTTTCTCAATATGAAAATCAATCCTAGTTAACTATGGTCAATGATGGTAAACCATGGTTAATAAGCATGGTGAGATTGTGACAAAGATTGTCCCATGGTGTGACATCACATTTCAAAAACCATGGTCAACAATGGTCCAATGTCGCATTGTGACATAGATTGTCTCAATATGAAAATCAACCATGGTCAACCATGGTCAACCATGTTCAATCATGATCAGTCATGGTCAACCATGGTCCAACGTCGCATTGCGACAAAGATTGTATTAATATGAAAATCAATCATGTTCAATCACGGTCAATCATCGTCCAATGTCACATTGTGACAAAGATTGTCTAACTATGAAGATCAACCATGGTTAACTATTGTCAACTATGGTCAACCATGATCAATCATGATCATCCATAGTTAGTCATGGTAAACCATGGTCCAATGTCGCATTGTCACAAATATTGTATCAATATAAAAATCTACCATGGTCAACCATGGTTAATCATGGTCACCCATGGTCATCCATGGTCAACTATTGTTAACCATGGTCTAATGTCATATTGTGACAAAGATTGTCTCGATATGAAAATTAGTTGTGATTGCCTCAATATGAAAGTCAATCGTGGTCAACCATGTTCCAACGTTGCATTGTGAAAAAGTTTGTCTAAATATGGAAATCAACCATCATTAACCATAGTCAATAACTGTGGTCACATTGTGACAAAGATTGTCTCAATATGAAAATCAATCATGGTCAACCATGGCCAACCATTGTCCAATGTCACATTGTGACAAATGTTGTATCAATATCAAAATTAATCATGGTCAACCATAGTCCAACATCGCATTGTGACAAAGATTGTGTCAACATGAAAATCAATCGTGGTCAACAATGGTCAACCATGTTTATTTTAGTGTTTATAATATTTATCCTAGGGTTTATATACATTGGGTTTATAATATCAATCCCTTCGGTTCATTAATGTAATGGTTCATATTCCTAGGGTATAATATTATTCATAAGGTTTATAATATTAATCATAGGATTTAATATAAATCCCTTGGTTTTACAATCATGGTAAACCATGGTAATTAATGGTCCAACGTCACATTGTGTCAAATATTGTTTCAATATGAAAATCAACCATGGCCAACCAGGTCCAATGTCACATTGTGACATATATTTTCCTAGTATGAAAATCAATGATGGTAAAGCATGGTCAACCATGTTTATTTTAGGGTTTATAATATTTATCTTAGTATTTCTATACCTTTGGTTTATAATATTTATCCACTGGGTTTAATATTACTCGCTTGGGTTTATAATCCCTTGGGATTATTATTCCCTTGGGTTTATAATATCAATCCCTTGGGTTAATTAATCTAAGGGTTCAAATTCCTAGGGTATACTATTATTCAAAAGGTTTATAATATTAATCTTTTGGTTTAATATCAATCCATTGGGTTTATAATCATGGTCAACCATGGTCCAAAATCACATAGTGACGAAGATTTTCTCAATATGAAAATCAACTAATGTCACATTGTGACAATGATTGTTTCAATATGAAAATCAACCATGGTCAACCATTTTTGAACGTTGCATCGTGACAAAGATTGTCTATATGGAAATCAACCTTGGTCGACCATCGTCACATTGTGACAAAGCTTGTTTCTTGGTCCAACGTCACATGTGATAAACATGATCATCCATGGTCAACCATGGTCCAACATCACATTGTGATAAAGATTGTCTCAATATGAAAGTCAAACATGGCCAACCATTTTCCAATGTTTCATTGTGGCAAATGTTGTTTTAATATGAAGATCAATCATGGTAAACCATGGTTCAATGTCACATTATGACAAATATTGTGTCAATATGAAAATCAATCATGGTCAACCATGTTTATTTTAGGGTTTATAATATTTAACCCTTGGGTTTAACATTATACTCTTGGGCTTATAGTTCCTTGAGTTTTTAAGTTTCAATCCCTTGGGTTTATTATTCGCTTTGGTTTATAATATCAATCACTTGGGTTTATTAATCCAAGGGTTCATATTCTTAGGGTATAATATTATTCATAAGGTTTATAATATTAATCTGTGAGTTTAATATAAATCCATTGGGTTTATAATCATGGTCAACCATGGTCTAACATCACATAGTGACAAATATTTTCTCAATCTGAACCTGTATCTATTTCAAATGTTATTATATTATATTCGAAGGGTTAGAAAAACCCAAAACACTATTGACATGCCCTTTGCACCTTTTAATGCAAATGTTAGTAATATCATTATCAAGGACATTCTATAAACTATGATAGTGGACACACTAACTCATTTGTATCAAACTATTCACAGTCCAAATTTAATTTAATTTAGATGAAACTCTAACTTCCAAAAAAAATCCTATTGAATTTGAGAGACATTCCACACAAACAAAGAGTTAGTGTGTCCACATAGTTAATTAAGTTTCTTTGTTTACATTATATTCTCATCACAATGTAACTTTTATCTCTCGGAATACTATTAACTACATAATTACTATGTTTACATTCTATTCTCATCACAACGTAACTTTTATCTCTAGGAATTCTATTGACTACATTATTTATGGTATGATAGAGAAGACAATGTGTAATGGTAAAAAAAATAAGGTAAAGAGAAACAGAAGTTTGCAATTTTGAAATCATAAAAGAGTGTGTGTCCCCACTTATTAACTTACTTTCTTTATCTTTTGTTCCATCCCAATGTTATTTTCATCTTTGGAAATATTATTGATTACAGGGACGATGGTATTGTAGAGGAAATATATAATAGTAAAATAAATCAGGTAAATAGCAACAAAATCATAAAATGCAAAGAGAGTCGATACAAACAAGACTACCAAACCATTAGTTAGGGAGGCATGTGTAATGATTTGTTAACATAGAATCTTTGGAATTTGTTGGTGGAGAAAACAAGGATGGATATGTGAAAAATGCTCAAAATAATGAAAGGAAGTGCATAATCTTCTTCAATAGTGGAAATTGCTATAGCTATTGTCATGGGATCTCAGGAGACATGTCTAAAGTGTTGAAAATAGCAACAAGAAATGTTAAAAATAGAATCCAGAAATTCGAATTTAATTTGTCCTTGAATTAAATTGTGAATTAAAATTGAATTCTATTCTCATAGAAACTTGTAAATAGTTAATTAAGTTTAATTAACTTAATTAAATTAGGAATTTTGAGTTGGAAGTCATTTAAGTGTTATCCCTAAATTTTAGCAGTCTAGTATGATTTTAGATTGAGTTGTAATTAGATAACTCAGTTTGATTGAGTTATCGACAGTTAAAATAGTTCTAACTATTTCTGGAACTAGGAAATGATTAACAGTCAGTTAATGCATTGGTGCATCCACGAGTGCTACTCCAAATAACTGAAGATTCACTCATTGGAAGCTCATGCATGTTAGTTCTGAGAAAGACCCAGTTGATACTAGAGTGCAGGGACAATGTACTATCAATTGTATTATTTACTGAGTTGTAAATATTATGCATGCAATTAGGAAGAGGACCTAATTAGGATTGCATGGTTTTGAAGCATGAATTCCCTTTAAATATGGGCTATTCATCCTACTAATAGTGCAAGGAAATAGGGGCTTGGAGAGCTACAAAATAGGCTAAGGATTTGGCTTGAGCTAGCTTGTGACCTGAGAGTTGATTATACTTGTGCATCAATTGTTCTTGTGAGAACAAGCATTGTATTCTCATCTTGAATTTCTTATTAATGCAATACAGACAGTAGGGGTTTCGAATTGTGTCTTTCCCCAAATAAATATTGTGTTATGTGCCATTGATTATCTTCCTCTTGTCAATTACTATTTTCATCCATATTTATTGGCTTCCGCCTCAAAGAGCTTTGAATCCACAAGAATATTTACATGGTATCAGAGTTGATTACAGTACAGTAAAGGAGATTTCAAAGTTTTTGAGTTCAGGGTTACAGGTGAAATTTGAATTTGCAATACATACTTTAGGATTGACAGATGACGTTCTATGGTTTGCGACTCAAGTATGCCTTGGATGGCAGCTGGAATTACATAGCCTGGAAGGACATGATGGATGTCGTGTTGGAGGATAATGGCTTGAAGGAATTCATTGATCAATACATTCCTAACCCACCAACATCGGATGCAAAATATTTTTTTTAATGGAAGGAGTGTGTGGAAAGGGCAATGCGGATAATCCTTGAGGGAGATCGAGACCACATTGTCTAGAGTCTTCATGGGAAGGAGACTTGGTATGCTATGTTGAAAGCATTGACAAACGTTTTCTAGAATAACAGTGACCATAGGAAGTTGGCACTGAAAGATAAAGTTTTAAAAATCAAGATGGAGGCGGGCGACTCAATTCCAAATTACTTGACCAAGTTTACCCATTGTTGAGATGAGCTTGGAACTGTTGGAATCATTGTTGTCGAGGATGATATGGTGAGCCTAGCTCTTCTAGGACTTCCCAACAGTTGGCATAGTTATCAAGACTCTGTCAATGGGAGGGAGAAGCTACCAGATTGAGAATGACTGTTGTCGGATTTGGTACAAGAGGAGTTTTGACAGAACACTAGAGATGGGACCTCTTCCAAGGAAGTGGAAGAGGAATTTTCCTTAGAAGGCAAGGAAAAGAAGGCCAAGGGAAATAAGTCCCAAGGCAAGGAGGGTGGAAAGAAAATGGAATTATCAAAAGTCAAGTGTTTTCACTGTCACGAACACGAGTACTATGTAATGAATTGCCCACAGAAGAAAGAAAGCAAGGAGTCCGCAACAGCTATAGCAGGTGAAGCTCTAGCTTCAGAATTTGAACTTGATTTCAATCTCATTGCATACATGGCCAACACCATCATAGGAGGCATGTGGTATCTTGACACTGGTGCCTCGTAGCATATGACGGGGAACATAGATATCTTTACTGATTTTAAGGAGAAAGGCCTCAAGCAGAACATAGAGTTTGGAGATGACATGAGGTATAGTGCTATCGGGTTGTGTACGGTTACCTTTTATAGGGAGTCTGACTCCCCTCTCAGGATCACAAATGTGATGTATGTTCCAGGACTAAAGAAGAATATTTTTGTAGTCGTGATATTGGAAGACCGTTGCTATGATGTGATTTTTAGTAAGGTAAAAGTTTTCCTTAGACACATCGCCATGGGACAAGTGAAACAAATCAGTACATGGGTCAAGAGCCTATATGCTCTTGAGGTACAAGTTGCATGCAAATCCTTGAAGAGCAAGGAAAAGGTTAGAGACTCGGTGGTTGAGAGGGAACATGAATTAGCTCTCAACATGCAGCCCTAGAAGAAGCCTCAAAAGCAGTCTCAGAAAGTTGTGGAGTAGCCTCAATTAGAGAAATAGAGAGGAGACTGAGAGAAGAAGAAGCCTCAGAAGCAGTCTCAGATAATTGTGGAGCATCCAAAATTGGAGAAGCATATAGGAGAATGAGTGGAGGCATCCACTCATGTAGATACTTCCGGTGGGGGGAAATTTCGAGCTAGGTGGGCAGAGGGAGCACATGCATCCATACCTGCAGGTGTAAGGTGGGGTGATGTGAAGTGATAGTCCCAAAAGGTCTTAAATTGGGCAAGGTCCATTGAGAGGTTTTATCTCATGTTTTGTACCTTGCTACAACATCCCAAAGTACATAGTGGTAGGAGGAATCAGTGGTGATTGATGTATTTAGAGATCAGAGTGGAAAATGCTAGAGCAGTTAGATATTGAAGAGTGTAGAGAATGGTTGACAATCGTGTAGAAAGGTAGAGTCAATAGAAGCACATATTTTTTCAGTCGACAAATGCAATAGCAGTGAGATACTTTGATGACAAATGAATCATATTGATTCAGGTTGGATGTTTTTTTATTTCTAAAGTTTTTGTAGAAACAACACTACAAAGAAGTGTTGCATACAGAACATTCCAAAGGTCCAGGATTGGGATAGAGTTGGATTTTTTTATTGTTGAGAGGGAGTGTTGAAAATAGAAACAAGAAATGTTAAAAATAGAATCCATAAATTCCAATTTAATTTGTCCTTAAATTAAATTGTGAATTAAAATCAAATTCTATTCTCATAGCAACTTGTAAATAGTTAATTAAGTTTAATTAACTTAATTAACTTAGGAATTTCAAGTTGGAAGTCTTTTGAAAGTCATGTAAGTGTTCTCCCTAAATTTTAGGGGTCCAGTATGAGTTTAGATTGATTTGTAATTAGATAACTCAATTTGATTGAGTTATGCATAGTTAAACTAGTTCTAACTATTTGTGGAACTAGTAGAGGATTAACAGTCAGCTAGTGCATTAGTGCATCCACAAGTGCTACTCCAGATAATTGAAGATTCACTCATTGGAAACTCATTCATGTCAGTTTTGAGAAAGACTCAGTTGAGACTGGAGTGAGGGGACAATGTACTATCAATTGTATGATTTACTGAGTTGTAGATATCATGCATGCAATGAGGAAGAGGACCTAATTAGGCTTGCACAGTTTTGGAAGCATGAATCCCCTTTAAATACAAGGTATTCATCCTACGAATAGCGCAAGTAGATAGGGGCTTGGAGGGCTACAAAATAGGCTAAGGATTTGGCTTGAGCTAGCTTGTGAGATGAGAGTTGATTATACTTGTGCAAGGATTGTTCTTGTGAGTACAAGCATTTTATTCTCATCTTGTATTTCTGATTAATGAAATATAGATAGTAGGGGTTTTGAGTTGTGGCTTTCCCCTGATAAATATTGTGTTATGTGTCATTGATTATCTTCCTCTTGTCGATTAATGTTTTCATCGATCTTTATGGGCTTCTACTGTAAAGAGTAGAGTAGATTCTTGTCTTGTGTTTTAGGAAATTACATGAGCTATGAATCTACAAGAGTATTTACACAAATATTATGCACATGAAACCACTTGACGACCCATAAAAATAGCAAGGAGTACCCACAAAATGGTGAGGAAATGAAGAGAAAACTTGAAGGAATCACTAATTCAGGGGGTGATATGGAGGACTCAACTCTTATGTTAGGATATTCTGACACATAAGAAATAGTTAAGTATAACTTGGTCTAGTGTAGAGTTAGGTAAAGTGTGTTTCTTTACTATGTACTTTTGTAACTTACAACCCGATGGTCATGATATGTAGTGATCCAACGGTTCATTCTCTCCTCGATATTACTGACACTTGATCTGTGGCTTAACACCCAATTGGTCCATGATCTCTATTTAAAGAGCGCGGAGGGTCATTTGTAGGGTAACCGTTAATGAAAGAATCTTATGTAAATTTTCATTCTTTTATTAATAAATTTCCTAAAGTCGTCGCGTTGGCTCAGGCCGTGGACTGTTTCCCTCTTTGAGGGTTTTAACAACGTCAAGAATATTGGTGTACTAATCTGTGATCTGTTTGTGAGCGGTGTCCTTTGGTGTTATGTCTAAGGAACTTACCTTGTAAATTCCTACATGGTATCGAAGCTATTTAAGGGCCGCATCTGTTGGTGATCCAAATTTGAATCCGGTAGAACTGCATTCGGCTGTCGTTTCCTAGATATATTTTTTTTGACTACTTTCAAGCCAAGAGGACTACTCTGTTTTGTTAGGAGAATCTGTTCCAGTGAGAAACCTCTTTCATTTCACGCGAAAATGTTTTCGGTAGCCCTAGCTACGTCATTTTTAAGATCTGGAGGTATACAACGTTTATTTGCAGTTTTTATTTACTTTCTATCTGTTTATTTCGGTTTATCTCTTTGTTTTTTATTACCAGATCTATACCTTTCATTTTTGTGTAAGCTCTTTGCCCCGCGAC
Organism: Pinus taeda; assembly: GCA_000404065.3. Taxonomy (NCBI): domain Eukaryota; kingdom Viridiplantae; phylum Streptophyta; class Pinopsida; order Pinales; family Pinaceae; genus Pinus; species Pinus taeda. Next base: position 357,826 of record APFE030080581.1, read on the forward strand.
TCTGTGCGATTTGGGCGAATCGGAAACAGAAATGAATGATTTTTCTCATGTGTATGCTCTTTTCTGCTGCGCTTTAGTGTGATCTTGGAAAATCAGAAACATTGAGGAAATTTTTTAGTTTCCAGGTAAAGCTAACTTCAAACCATAAAGTTTGTTTTTTTTTTGTATGTCTGTGTTGGGTTTTGTGGTTTTTGTTTTGTAGACAAAAAAGAGCTTTCTCAAGTAAGCACGCACCCCAAAGCTTCAATGACTTTCAAAAAAAAAAAAAAACCCTTCCTCTTTTCCAAAAATTACTAACCTTTTAAACTAGCTCACTTGGTCCAAAGTTACTTTATGAGAATAGAGGTCTTGGGTTCAAGTCTTTCTTTTTGTTGAGTTACTTTTTCAAAAATCACATGTAGCTTATGTTTTAAAGTTACTTTAAGTAAAAGTGTTCTCACCAATTATAAAAAATGAGTCACTTATAATTATAAAGTCTCTTTATCTTTTATTTAAGTTAGAATTTAGTGGGTAGCTCATAAAGTACTATTGTAAAAGTGACTTTCACTTATTTATAAAAGTGAGTCACATAATTTTTTTTTAAAGTGAGCTAATTAGATTTATGTTTGGAAAGGGGGTGGGGGGTTTAAATATAACATTATCATTCATTTCCGCACATCTACGCACTTCGTCGGCATCTTCAACAATGTTTCTTCAAAAAACCATAACTTCTTTATTCGAAAGCCATTTTCAGAGCCGTTTTTTCTAATCAGCCTAATTTTCAAGATCTTTCCATTGGAACACTTAGTTTCAACATTTACAGCTTCAATTTCTATTAAAATGGAAATTCCATGCCAAGTTATTCTTGACAGCACCAACTACTTCCAATGATGGTCCTACATTGTGGATGTACTTAGAAGTAAAGGTCTTTACAAAATAGTCTCAGGCCAAGAAACCAAACCTCAAGATGAAGATAAGGTAGCCAAATGGGAAAATAGGCAAGATCAAGCACGTGGGTTGATAGGATGTTTATTTCTCCATACCTTAGATTCTATATCACATAACTTGATACTCCTAATGAAGCAATGAAACAACTCACTAAAGTTTTTGGAATTAAAAATGAAATTAGAGCCCATCATGTTGAAATTTGGTACCGGAGGACAGGTGGTTCCCTTAGGCTTTGATCTTTGGCCTAGTGAAAAGTGTCCAAAAGATTTTAATTTTTTCTCCTAAAGTGACTTTATAATTTTTATAAAGTTAAAATCTAATTTAAAAGTGACTTTAAGTGATAAAGTTACTAAGTCTAATTTTAAAGTGACTTTTATAAAGTCAATGAAAAATTAGAAAGGAAAAGTGACTTTGGAAATAAATGACTAAGTGGGTCTTTATTAAAGTGGGTGAATTAAAAAATAGAAAGTGAGATTTAAATGTGCATTTAATCTCAGCCATTGGATTTAGGGATCACCCAAATTCATTTAGGATTGGGTTAAAGGAGGAAAAGGAGGAAAATATCATTCATTCTTTCATGAGCAGATTGGGAGAAGGAGAGCAAGAGAGCAAGGGAGATTTTTGGACAAGAAGGAGAAAGAGGCATCAGTTTGGCACACATACCAGGCATCTCTTCAGCAAAATCAGAACAGCAGAAAGACAAGCAGAACAACAGCAAGAACAAGTAGAAAAAGCTGATTTTTTGCTGAAAACTGAGAAAAACTGATTTTTGGGCATGAATATCGAGGAACTGATTTTCGGCACAAAAGTCGAGGTCTCTCCGTACGAACGTCCGTGCATTCTGTACATCCATACGTCCGTACAGTCCGTACATCTGTACGGTCCGTACCACGCGTACAACAAAGTTTTCAGGTGGTCTGTTGGGCTGAAAACAGATAAGTTTGCTCGCTGAAATTTTTATTTTGCTGAAATTTTCTCGCTGTAAAAAGAACATTTTCCAGAAATAAAGAAGAGCTCTCAAATTGGTTTTCCCCAAGAGTTGTAGGGGGTTTTTTCAGGGTCACGTTGACAAAAAATATCAGTGTTTTAATGTGTTTTAATGGCTGTTTATTATTGCTGATTTTTATTTCTGCAATTTCCAGCATTCTGTAAATTTTCCAGAATTTGTGTTTTCAGCAATTTATTTTTTCCAGCTTGTTGAATGTATGTTTATGGGAAAGGGCATTTAACTACATGGGAGAAATAAGGAGAAACTGAAAACCGGGGTGGGAAAACAGAAATTTTAACATGGTATCAGAGCTTGAGTGCTGAAGGGCAGTTTGGGACAGCAAAAGAGAAAAATTACAGCTGCTGATTTTTCACTCAGAAAATTCCAGCAAGCTGATTTTTCATAAACAACAGTTTTTATCTTTACTACAGCAGTGCTATTTTTCAGTTTTAGGACAGCAGGATGTCATTGGGATTGAGGGTGGAGGATAGGTTGGATGGGCATACAAATTACAGCGTTTGGAAGGAGGGAATGCAGAGTATCTTTGAGGAGGCAAAAGTCTGGGATATCATGGTGCATATCACACAGGCCCCTGTTGTTGTGCCTACTGATGCTACTCAGTTGGCTGCTTATAATAAAAAGAACAACAAGGGGAAGAGGCTGATTTTAGACGGAATCAAAGACCATTGGATTCCTCATGTGAGAGGAAAGAGCAATGCCCATGAGATGTGGACAACATTGTCCAAGCTCTACCAGAGTACTAATGAGAACCGAAAAATGGTTCTGAAGGAGAAACTGAAAAACATTAAGATGGGTAATGATAGTGCAGTTGGATATCTCACTAAGATTACTAATGTGAGAGATGAGTTGGCAGCTGGAGAGGCCATTCCACCCACTGAGTTGGTGCGGATTGCGGTAAATGGTCTCCCCCGTTCATGGATGAACTTTGCTGATGGGGTTTGTGCTCGTGAGACCCTTCCCACATGGAAGAGGTTTTGGGATGATTGCATTCAGACAGAGATCAGGAAAGGTTAGCTTGGGGCAGCCAAGCCAGTTGAGCAGGATGAGGATGTAGCACTGGTGGAAGGAGGCAAGAAAGGCAAAGGGAAGAAGCAGGCTTCCACAAGCAGTGGTGGGGGCAAAGGCAAAGGTAAAGGTAAACAGGTAAACACACAGAAGGACTATTCCAAGGTGAAATGTTGGAATTGCCAAAAGATGGGACACTATGCAGTTGTGTGTCCGGAGAAGAAGAAGAAGAAGGGGAAGGACCAGAGTTTGGCAGCTTCAACAGAGATTGAGGACTTTGCAAGTTGTTTTGACCAAGAGTTTGCGTTAACTATGTGTGAGTCCTCTAGTGCAGGATCACCTGCCATACAGGTTCAGAGGGAGCATGCTTTTCCCTCGATTAGCGAAGCATCTTCAGGTATCTGGTATGTAGACAGTGGGGCTTCACGTCATATGACAGGAGTCCGTGAGTACTTCTCAGAGCTTTCAGAGAGTGGCACTGATGTAGAGGTAGTACTCGATGATGACAGAGTTGTTAGAGCAGTAGGGGTTGGGACACTGACATTTCAGAAGGAGTCCAAACCTCCCTTGAAAGTGACAGAGGTTCTTTATGTGCCAGGGATGAGGAAGAACCTCATATCTGTCTCAGCTTTGGAGGACAGAGGATATGAGGTACTGTTCAGGGGAGGACAGGTGTTGATGTATCCCAGGGCGCTCCAGCTAAGTCAGCTAGAGTGATAGGTGTACGCCATGCAAAGGTGTACAGGTTTGCATTCCAGCCCCTTTTGGCATTGAGTAGTAGTACCGACAGCAGAGCTAGCAGTTCTGAGCAGTGTGAGATTTGGCACCGCAGGATGGGACATATGTATCATGGAGCCTTGAGGACCTTGCGGGAGATCACTACAGGTATGCCAGATTTCAGTACTGATCACTTTGATACTTGTAGAGGATGTGCTATGGGCAAGTTTGCCAAATCCCCTTTTCCCAGCAGTGACAGCAGAGCGACTGGGATACTTGATTTGATACATTCTGATGTGAGCGGTCGGATGTCTCATGTTTCCTTGAGTGGATATGAGTATTATGTTTTATTCATTGATGATCACTCCAGGAGGACCTGGATTTATTTCTTGAAGACCAAGAGTGAGGTCTTCAAGCGGTTTCAGGAGTTCAGAGCTCTTGTGAAGACACAGACAGGTCGGAAGATCAAGTCCCTGAGGTCGGACATTGGAGGAGAGTACACCCTTGGAGAGTTTGTTGACTATTGTGTGGAGGTAGGCATTAGGAGGGAGTTCACTGTTCCTTACAACCTCCAGCAGAACGGGGTTGCGGAGAGGAAGAACAAATCCATCATAGGGGCTGCCAAAGCCATGTTACATGATCAGGGTTGCCATTGTTTTTGTGGGCAGAGGCCTGCAACACAGTTGTTTACTTGCAGAACAGGAGTCCGCATCGTGCCTTGGGGCACATGACTCCGGAGGAGGCTTTCTCTGGGAAGAAGCCTGATATTGGTCATCTTCATATCTTTGGATCCATTACATACTCCTATATACCCAAGGAGAAGAGGACCAAACTAGAGCCCACCGCAGAGAAGGGTATCTTTGTGGGCTACAGTGAGACTTCAAAGGCCTTTCGGATTTACATTCCTGCACAGAGGAGAGTTCTTGTCAGATGGGATGTGAAGTTTGAGGAGGACAGGGCCTTTAGGAGATCACGGGAGTTGGAGTATCTGGATCAGCCAGACCCTCAGCAGTAGTTGAGTCAGTCACAGGGATCCAGTGGGCAGGGATCAGGAGGATCTGGAGGTACATCTACGAGGATGTCAGGTCCATCAGTGAGCAGTGGCTCACCGAGCCAGAGGGGTGGTGCTCTGAGCAGGTCACAGAGCAGTTCACTAGGGAGTCCACTGATGGACAGTTCACACAGTACCTCAGCTTCTACAGGTGCAGGTGCAGGCAGTAGGACAGCAGACAGACAGTCAGGAGTTTAGGCTACTGATGGTGATGAGGAGGAGGAGTTTCATTCTCCTATGGGAGAAGCATGCTCAAGGAAGAGGAAGCCCAAGTGGCTTCAAGACACCTTGAGAGATGCCACATCTGTTGCTGAGCTGAAGAGGCCCGTCAGAGAGAGTAGACCACCTGAGAGATTTTGTAGCTATATAGCGATGGTTACCAGCATCCTTGACTTTGAGCCTTCTAGCTATGAGGAGGCAGCTAGCCAGCAGGTCTGGAGAGAGGCCATGCAGGAGGAGTATTCTTCTATCATGAAGAATGATGTTTGGGAGGTGGTGCCGAGGCCTAAGGGCAAGTCCGTGGTTACTTCCAGATGGCTTTACAAGGTAAAGCATGCTGCAGATGGCAGCATTGAGAAATTCAAAGCGAGGTTTGTGGCTAGAGGGTTCTCCCAGGTAGAGGGAGTTGTTATGAGGAGACCTTCGCTCCGGTGGCTCGTTACTTCGATTCGTCCATTATATTGATCAG
>APFE030080584.1:0-10802 GCA_000404065.3 Pinus taeda
GAGGTTGGTTTTGTACACAAAAAAGTAATTGTATGTTATTCAAGCCTCAGTGGACTTATTAGTGATAAAAAAGACTTTCTTCACAGGATTCATGTGTTGGAGTATTTGGTGAGGCGCTCCTTTCATTGTCCATGTGTTATTCCTTTGCTTCCATGTTTATGTTTTCTTAAAATTGAATTCTCACAGAAAGTTGATGAACAAAATTTGTTGAAAAATACACTCTGATTATGGCTGTAGATAATTTCAATGTTTTTTTTTTATGATATCATGTTAAGGAATTCTTAATTGATCTTTAACTTCAATTGAACTTATATCTTTTCCTCCACTCCATTTCCTTCTAATATAAAGGATCCAGTTAGTTCAACTACCTTGCCCTGTGAAACTCCTTTGCAAATCTGAGACAGATCCCTGTTAAGTTTGTAGACTCCATTGCCCAATGGCTCTTCCCTTGCTATTCCAGCCATACCAATTCATAAATCAAACTTCGAACCTTTATAACTAGCCTAATATCTAATACAACAAAGTTAAATCAAACAGAGAGAGCCTTCTCTGAAGCTGGTAGGGCTAGATTTCAGCTTCCAAAGTGGTTTGTGGTTACCTTTGTGATTTTCTTTTGCAACCTCGGAAAATTACAAAGTGCTAACATTTTGGCGACCATACTGGAGATTGAACATTTCAGATTCCTAAGAAAATCATATGAAGTCCCAAGTCTGATCATTGATGGTGGACAATGATCAGATACAAGAAGGTTGTATCATTCACTTAGCGACTCCACGTTCAAAGTATCTAGAGCTTCAAAGTTTTTAGGGTCGACTCCAATGTCAAAGAATCCAGATTCAATGGCTTCACAGACCAAGTTCCAAGAAAATTCAAATAAAATTCAAAGTAGGACATGCATTGTCAACACAAAAATAGGAAGATAACATGTGAGAGTCAGGTATTTAGACTTGAATTTACTTCAGGATATAGTATTATGTTTTGTCAATCTTCTTTTTTCCTTTCTTGAAAGTATCTTAAGGATTTTATTTGGTCTACTAAATCCAAATCAAGATGGTGAATCTGCACATGAGTCCCTTTTTATGAATTTATATCCTTCTCTTGAAGTTGCAAATGCATCTCATCTTAATATTGGTTGTCTCAAACAAGATCCAAATAGCAGACATAGTCCAGCTAGTACAAATTTGTCTCAGGCCTCAGTTATGACCACTTTCCGGTATGCATCATTAAATTTGTCATTCCCTTTGCATGAGCTACCGTAGAACTATGATTAGAGGCTACCTCAATTTGATGGTACAGGTAATATCACAACAAGGAAACATGTAGACAAAATCATTGACTTCATTGACTTGGAGAAAGTCGATCATGAAGATGTCAGATTGAGGTTGTTTGCTCAAAACCTTTTAGGAAAAGATAGGAAATGGTATAGAAGTTTGACAACCAGAAGTATTCTTGATTTCCAAAAGTTTTAAAGCATTTTCATTAATAGATGGGAGGTTAAAAGGAACCCTTTTTAGATTACGGATGAGTATTGGAATCTAAAAAGGCAGTCTGATGAGACAATCCAAGATTTCTCAACCAGATTCAATAGTGTTTATGATTCCATACCTATTGATATAAAGTCTCCCTCAGGAATGGATATGCTTCATTATCTGGATGGTTTTGATGCTGAGATTTCCTAGTATCTCAGAGAAAGAAACCCTTCCACTTTGGAGGACATGCAAAAAAGTGTTATTGATGTGGAGATGAACCTATTGATTAAAAGATCCATAATGGAAGTTGAAAGAAGGAAAGTAATTAAAGAGGAGTTTCCTCCTTTATTAAACCTTAAGCTAGAAACATTAATGAAAACCATGGAAAGGTTTACGAATACATTTATTTTGCAAGATAAACCTGTTGTTAGTGCACAACAAAAGATACCTATTTTTCAAGTAGATATTTATTTTGCAAGATAAACTTCTTGTTAGTGCACAACAAAAGATACCTATTTTTCAAGTAGATATTTATTTTGCAAGATAAACTTCTTGTTAGTGCACAACAAAAGATACCTCTTTTTCAAGCAGATATGGAAGAAGAAGGAGAGGTTTTTGGGTCACATCACCAGAAGTTAGAAACTGATTGTTTTGTGTATTCATTTTAAAGTAGTTTAGAATAACAACCCGTGGAAGGTTATCAACAAGAGGATGTTAAATTTCAGCCAATTGAGGAAAACAATCACCATGTCTGTGTTACTTATGACAACGATGAAAAGCATGATGAAAATATTGAGACAGATGAGGATGCATATATTTTAGACATTGAACATCAAGAAAATAATGAAAATTATGTTGATGGTATTCTTTTCCCCTATGTTATGCCACATTTCAGGTGTTAAAAGAAAGTCATGATGATCATCACCCTTTACCCCTATGTTATGCTACATTTGAAGTGTTGAAAGAAAATGATAAGATCCCGGGTGAAGCAGGAAAGCAAGTTGGAACGAGCATAATGGGGCAAACACCTTCTTATATAGATGATGACCTTGTTCTATGTTACATTGGAGACTCTTTTATTAGAAAATCATAGTTATTAAGTAACCATGAGAGTGAAGATCATATAGCATCATGGGAACCAATACTTAATACTTTACATCAACCTTGCAAAATTTTATCTGATCATGATATGAAAGAGGACTGTGTTTCAATTTTTTCTTCTGAATTCACTTTCTGAAATTTTATTTCAAGGAGAAGATTGTCAAGTTCAGATTTCTGAAGTTGTATGTGTGGACAATGTATATAGTGAACCTGCACAGGCCAGTTTTCAAACAAAGTCATATGAAGATGAACATAATTGTCAAAAAATTCCGCCAATCACCTTTTCAATACAAAAGATTTGTATTGAGTTTCAAGGAGATGTTGAAGAACAACAAGTTGGTTTACATCCTACAGATGATAAACACAATATTTATAATCTTACATCCCCTAAAATCACAATGCTAGAAAATTCAAAAAGGGCTAAAAACATTTTTGAGGAAGTATATTAGAAGTTATTTTTAGGCATAGTACAACAGAAAGAAATTCTCCATGAATTTGAGAATCCTTTGGAAAACCTGTTGGAATCTCTAGCCAAACTGAATTCTGTGTTGGTTATGGATTATGAACAAGGCTCCAGTTGGAATTTTGAGTTTCCATTTTTTGAGTTTATTTTCCTATTTGGAGAAATGGAATGCAAGCTTCAAATTAGTAGTCATCTGCGTGACTGGGTGCATTGGCATTTTTGCATTATTTGATTCAACATGATTTTCAGTGGTATAGGGTAGGTAGTAGTGTGCAAATAAGCTTAGTGCCCCGAGCATATTTTTCTAACATTCTTTTCAGTCTAGTTTTAGTTTGTAGTACAATTTTCAGTTCAGTGTATATTTCAGATTTCAGCGTGCCGGATGGTTTTGGTTTCAATTTAAGAGTTTCAGTCACAAAGTTTTTATGGCAGAACAGGTTGCAGATTTGGGATCAACCCAGTGGATCAAGCTACTAGTCTACGATGTTCTTAGCATCTCACAAGGAGAGTCCCATCCCCAGATGGAGCCACTGTTAGGGTCCTATAATTTTTTACAGGATCGTTTGATTATAGCTGATCATTATTATGTTTGAGATGCTGTAAATAATATTTCATCCTGCAAATTATTTCCAAAGAGACACCAAGTATTAGGATTTAAGGAGATTTTTGCATGACAATGTTTGGATCAGATCAGACTACAAGTGTTTTCATCAGAAATTTCTCAGAAGCAACTTTCCAACATTATATCCTGCGCTCAAATCCAACTCCTGGATTGAAAGATAGGCTAGAATGAAGCCTGCACTTTAAAAGCAGATAAAGGCTCGGGGATTGTTTCTTCTCTATTCATTCATGACTCTAGCCTTAAATCCATTTTCCCTCTGTTTATTTAAAAGTCCATAAACTCTAGCCTTAATCCATTATTTAATTCTTAAACCATATTATCGTTGTTAACCCATTCCCCTTTGTTTTATTTCAATTCCCAAAGCTTAGTCACATTTCCATTTCATTTCATTTACTAACTTTAGTCGCGTTTCCATTGACTATGGTTAATATTCAAAATCTAGCCATAAACCATTGTTTATTATATCACATCGCATTTTCTTGATAGAATCAGCCTTGACCCACCAACCACGTGTTATTGCATATCACACCATCCCGCGGTCAGCTCCTATTACTCTTGCTCATTCCGCTGATTGCGATCGCAATCGCAACAAGTCAACAAACTCCGCTAGTCCCCTTCGCATTGCCATTGCGATTAGGCAAAGGTCAGGTGGATGCGATAAGTTATGCATTGGATCTGAAAGGTATTTCGGGTCCATTGTTCCACTCTCGTATGCCCTCGCCGAATGCGATACGTTATACATTGCAATTTAAAGTATGTCGGGTCCACCCATGTTAAACGCCGCACACCTCCCCATGCCTGATCATGATCAACTTTTCATCCAACAGCTCTAAAGTCTTTTCAGATCCCCCCGCTATGTTTCTCTTTAACGACGAGGGGGGGGAGGGGCTCCGAAAAGCGGTTTCCCCATCGCTACATGTCATCTTTGCATCATTTTGCACCCCCCCCTCTAATACTGCATACCACTTCGACCCCCTATAAAAGTGGTTTTCCTCGTTCTCACTGCAACCCACCTTCCCAGTTACATCACCCTCCACTTCAGGTCAACCGCCACTCCCCTACCGCCACGTATCCCTTTCACTTATCACTTCCCACCAACGATCCCGACCCCACCTTCACGCCAGTTCTTGGCCTCCATCCACAATGCGCCAACTCAACCATGGACATCCACTCATTGTCCAGATTATGTTAATTTCCCCCCAACCCCCAGCTGCCACGTGGCCCCTCCACGTGCATCCATTCACAGTTAGAAAAGAATCGGTCCCCCTGGTTTTCATTGTTAAATTGGATCACAATGAGATTTCCAAACAAATCGCCCCTTTGCTGCAGATATATTTTGATTAAAAATTATTTCCCGAAATTTCCCAATAGTCTATCAATGGAATTAATTTAATGAAAAGGGAAAATGGTTAAAATTGAAACAACAGAAAAAACAACAGCAAATGGACAAAGGACAACAAGATAAACACCATTTCACATTCAACAACTACAGTGATAAAAAAAAACATAGTGGAATAGTGGGACAACGAGACACATATGCTAGCAGGACAACAACATTGCTCATTTAAAGGCCTAGTCACTACTAGAACGCCTAGAAACAACATCAACACTCAATCAGATGATATTTTTTAAACAATTTAGTCTATTTTTATACTTTGTAATAAATTCTTGAATTTTGTTTTAAGATATTTGCATAGATATTCGTAACAAATCTTGATATTTTAAATCAAGAAATTTTGTAATAAATTTGTATAAATACTTCATCATTCGAAGTAATAGATGCTGGTTTTTGTACAGAAAAAAGCTATTGTATGGTTTTCAAGCCTCAATGGACTTATCAGTAATAAAAAGGACTTTCTTCACAAGATTCATGCATTGGACTATTTGGTGAAGCACTCCTCTCATTGTGTATGTGTTATTCCTTTGTTTCCATGTTTATGCTTTTTTAAAACTAAATTATCTCACAGAAAGTTGATGAACATTTTTTGTTGAAAAATACACTCTGATTCCAACTTCAGATAATTTCAATGTTTTCCTTTGATATCATGTTAAGGAATTCTTAATTGCTCTTTAACTTCAATTGAGCTTATATCTTTTCCTCCACTCCATTTCATTTTAATATAAAGGATCCAGTTAGTTCAGCTACCTTGCCACGTTAAACTCCTTTGAAAATTTGAGACAAATCCCTACAAGTTTGTAGACTCGATTTCCCAATGGTTCTTCTCTTGCTATTCCAACCAAACCAATTAATAAATCAATCTTAGAACCTTCATAACTAGCCTAATATCTAATACAAGAAAGTTAAATCAAATAGAGAGAGACCTCTTTGAAGCTGGTAGGGCTAGATTCTAGCTTCCAAAGTGGTTTGTGGTTACCTTTGTGATTTTCTTATGCAACCTCAATAAATTATGGAGTGCTAACATTCTGGCGACCATACCGGGGACTGAACATTTCAGATTCCTAAGAAAAACATATCAAGTTCCATATTTGATCACTGATGGTGGACTGTGATCAGACACAAGAAGGTTGTATCATTCACCTAGTGACTCCACGTTCAAAGTATCCAGAGCTTCAAAATTTTGAAGTTGACTCCATTGTCAAAGAATCTAGATTCAATGGTGTCATAGACCAAGTTCCAAAAAACTTCAAATCAAATTCAAAGTAGGACAGACCTTGTCAATACAAAAACAGGGAGACAACATGCGAGATTCAGGTATTTAGACCTGAATTTACTTCAGCATATAGTATTATGTTTTGTCAATCGCCTTTTGTCTTTTCTTGAAAGTATCTTAAGGATTTTCTTTGGTTTATTAAATCCAAATCAAGATGATGAATCAACACATGAGCCCCTTTCTGTGAATGTATATCCTTCCCTTGAAGCTGCAAATGCATCTCATCTTAGGTTGCCTCAAACAAGATCCAAATAACAAACATAGTCCAACTAGTACAAATTCACCTTAGGCCTCAGTTATGACCACTGTCCGGTATGCATCATTAAATCTATCATTCCCTTTGCATGAGCTATTGAAGAACTATGATCAAAAGCTACCTCGATTTGATGGTACAAGTAATATCACAACAACGAAACATGTAGACAAAATCATTGACTTCATTGACTTGGAGGAAGTCGAACATAAGATGTCAAATTGAGATTGTTTGCTCAAAGCCTTTCAGGAAAATCTAGAAAATGGTATATAACTTTGACAACTAGAAGTATTCCTAATTTCCAAAAGTTTCAAAGCATTTTCCTTAATAGATGGGAGGTTAAAAGGAACCCTTTTCAGATTATGGATGAGTATTGGAATCTAAAAGGCAGTCCGACGAGACAGTCCAAGATTTCTTACCCAGATTCAATAGTGTTTATGATTCCATACCTACTGATATAAAGCCTCCCTCGGGAATGGCTATGCTTCATTATCTGGATGGTTTTGATGCTGAGATTGCCTATCTCAAAGAAAGAAACCCTTCCACTTTGGAGGACATGCAAAAAAGTGTTATTTATGTGGAAATGAACCTATTGATTAAAAGATCCATAATGGAAGCTGAAAGAAGGAAAGTAATTAAAGAGGATTTTCCTCCTTTATTAAACCTTAATTTAGAAACATTAATGAAAACCATTGAAAGTTTTACGAATACATTTATTTTGCAAGATAAACCTGTTGTTAGTGCACAACAAAAGATACCTCCTTTTTAAGCAAATATGGAAGAAGAAGGAGAGGTTGTTGGGTCACATCACCAGAAGTTAGACACTGGTTGTTTTGTGTTTTCATTTGAAAGTAGTTTAGAAAAACAATCGGTGGAAGGTTATCAACAAGAGGATGTCAATGTTCAGCGAGTTGAGGAAAACAATCACCTTGTGTGTGTTACTTATGACAACGATGAAAAACAAGATGAAAATATTGAGACAGATGAGCATGCACATATTTTAGACATTGAACATCAAGATAATAATGAAAATTATGCTGATGGTAACTCTTTGACCCTATGTTATGACACATTTCATGTGTTAAAAGAAAGTCATGATGATCATCACTCTACACCTATGTTATGCTACATTTGAAGAGTTGAAAGAAAATTATAAGATCACGGGTGAAGTAGGGAAGCAAGTTGAAACGAGCATAACGGGGCAACCACCTTCTTATATAGATGATGACCTTGTTCTGTGTTACATTGGAGACTCATTTATTCAAAAATCACAGTGATTAAGTAACCATGAGAGTGAAGATCATATAGTCTCCTAGGAACCAATACTTAATACTTTACATCAACCTTGCAAAATTTTATCTGATCATGATATGGATGAGGATTGTCTTTCAAAATTTTCTTCTAAAATTTCACTTTCTGAAATTTTATTTCAAGGAGAAGATTGTCAAGTTTAGATTTCTGAAGTTGTATATGTGGACAATGTATATAGTGAACCTGCACAGGCCAGTTTTCAAACAAAGACATATGAAGATGAACATATTTGTCAACAAATTCTGCCAATCAACTTTTCAATACAAAAGAATTGTATAATTGAGTTTCAAGGAGATGTTGAAGAACAAGAAGTTGTTTTACATCCCACAGATGATAAACACAATATTTATAATGTTACATCCCCTGAAAGCACGACACCAGAAAATTCAAAAAGGGATAGATACATTTGTGAGGAAGTATATCAGAAGTCATTTTTAGGCATAGTACAACAAAAATAAATTCTCCATGAATTTAAGGATCCTTTGGAAAACGTGTTGGAATCTTTAACTAAACTGAATTCAGTGTTGGTTATGGATTATGAACAAGGCTCCAGTCAGAATTTTGAGTTTATTTTTCTATTTGGCGAAATGGAATGCAAGCTTCAAATTAGTAGTCATTTGCATGATTGGTTGCATTTGGAAAATGGTCTAAGGAAAATAATTGGATGCATGGGGGTGGGTGGAGCACAAGTATTCTTATGATAAATCTGAAATGTGACATTTTTAGACCTGCCAGAATACAATCTCGAAACATGGTTGGCCAGAAATAACAAACACACAAAATATTTTAGGCAGTCGCATAACCAGACATATGTCCGCTGCATGCTCCAACATGACAGTCATTCAGGGATTTCTCGGCCTTGTCACGAGTAATGGCAACGTCGAAAAATCGAATCAACACCATGATGGAATAAAGTGTCACCAATTATGATGTATTGACGAGCTCAATATCATATTTGATGCTAATAAGATCAAGTAGTATTAGGTCAAAAAGTTTGAATTTAGAGATAAATGATAATATCTCCATACTAAGGACTGAAATAATCAATCAGAAACAACGTTTTGTCTAGAATAGAATCATCAGTGGTCAATACTGATTTAGATGAGGGAGGGTCACAAATAAGTTCAACAAAGACTAGATATTTCTTTTATTTGGATTTGATGACTTCCAAATTAAACTCTTGGAGGATGACAATCCACTTTAAGTACTTTCACAATAGTAGTTGACATGACAAAATGTAAGTCATCGAGTTTCAATCAGAAATTATAGTAGTCTTTTGAAGCAGTAGATAGTGGTGAAACCTCTGGATAGCTTGGACAACTGCTAAAGCTAACTTTTTGACGTGTGAATACTTGGAACAATGTAAACTTTGAAATAGGAACCGATACTGTTACCCGTTTCATAGAGATAGCAAAAGAGTGACCCGATTTTGAAAAGGGGGGATGCAGAACACACATAATTTTTTAGAGCATAGTTTTTGGCACTTCATTTTTTTTTATGTACATTACGTTTTAAAATGTTAGTAATATGCACGCTGATTTAAAAAATTGGTGAATTCTACATCAGGCCCTTTCTTTTTAAAGACATATTTTGACTTAAATTTGTTAATGTAAGAAATGTAATAATTATTTTCTAATTTAACAAATTTTGACACTTTAAATTTTATTAAAAAAAAACACAAAAAAAAATATATAAAAAAGACAAAGATTATTAATATTGTGTGTGTGTGTGTATGTTGGCAAAAAACAAAAAAAAAATTAAAAAACAAAACTAGTAAGTTAAAAATAGAAAAATTTCAAAAAACATTAACAAAAAACCAACAAAAAATAAAAAAAAAAAAAAAACTAGATATTAAAAAAAAAAAAAAAAAAAAAAAAAGAAAAAAAGAAAAAAAAGAAGAAGAAAAGCAAAAAAAACTAAAAACTTTAAATCAAGATTAAAAACATTAAAAAAGAAAAGAAAAAAAAAAAAAATATAATCATAAAAAAAAACCAAAACACAATTAAAATTAAAAATTTAATGATATATTAAAAAAATTGAAAACATTTATAAATTAAAATATATATATGATTAAAAAAAAACCATTTAAAAATAAAAAAAACATAATTTCAAATTTTAAAAAATAAAAAACATTTAAACTTTAAAAAAACAATATTTAATTAAAAACTTTAAAAAATATATTTGCACGCAGCTCCGCCACCCAGGGGCACGTCCCCACCGGTAGCCGGGCGTTGGCTATTCAATTCCGAGAATCGGATAACCACCTCCACGTGAAGTCAGGCGGTGGTTATTCGATTCTCGAAATCGGATAACCATCGCCCGACTGCCCGTCCACCCCCACAGGGGGCCGAGTGGTGGCCATTTGATTCTGAGAATTAGATAGCCATCGCTCGGCCCCTCCCACGGTTGGCTGGGCGGTGGCTATCCGATTTCGAGAATGAGATAGCTACCCCCATGGGCAACCGGACGATGGCTATTTGATTTCGAGAATTGGATAGCCACCCCACGGGTATTCGGGCAATGGCTATTCGATTTCGAGAATCGGATAGCCACCCCCATGGGCGGTTGGGTGATGGCTATTCAATTCCGAGAATCGGATAATCACCCCCACTGGTAGTCAGGCGGTGGCTATCCAATTCCAAGAATCAGATAGTCACCGCCTGACCGCCCTTGAGGTGGATATCCGATTCTCAGAATTGGATAGCCACCGCTCAGCCGCCCTGAGCGGTGGTTATCCGATTTTGAGAATCAGATAACCACCACCTGGCCACCCCCACAAGCCGCTGAGTGGTGGCTATCCGTTTCTGAGAATCGGATAGCCACTGACCAACTGCCCGTGGGGGTGGCCGAGAAATGACTATTCGATTCTCGGAATCAAATAGCCACTGTCTGGCCGCTTGTGGGGGCGGTG
>APFE030080587.1:0-11016 GCA_000404065.3 Pinus taeda
AATATGGAGAAAAACTCAAATAACTTTATTGATAGATGTAGTAGAAGAGAGGATTACAACCCTGCGGTCTGACCCAGTGCCATCCTCCCACCATGAAAGCCCTCTTCACCTCATGAAAAGCTAGGTCACCCAACACTACAATGTTTCACAAAGAAACCAACAACACTTCCTTAAAAAAATACAATATTCCAGCCTCTCAATCTCTAGAATGAGGGATCCATATGTAGATATTTGCAGGGGGGTGATTTAGCTTTTGGGATTTTGATTAGTGACATTTCTTTGATATTTCTTAGTTCCACTTGGATATTTCATGATCTCTTGGTCATCCCTGGGCGAATTCAGAGAGGCAAGTGTCAAATGAGCAGTTTCTAGAAGACTCTCTGGGTTTCCACCTAGCAAACTACCTCTCCCATTTTTCTGCTCTCGCTCATCGCACCCTATAGAAGGGATTTTCAATATGCAATGCACCCTCTATGTGTAACATGTGAGATGCATTGCACCCTTAGCATGTAGCAGTCTGTATGGTCTAGTTTTGATTAGTTCTGAGCAGTTGTTGAGGGAGAACTTATAGGAAATGATATAATCAGTTGACCTTGTTCCTTTAGGGTATGACACAACACTTTTAGGGGTTTAGAAGCCCTTGGTTTATGGACATATGTGATTGGGGTTGCAGTGCCCAAATATGTCTATAACAGTTGCCTACTAAAGCATGAGGTCGTAAATCTTCTGATGTCGGGTGAAATTCTTTATCATGAGGATTCGAGGTTTTTTGAATGGGAAGGTGACCTATAATAAGATACAATACAATACATTATCTTCATAATATTTTCATGATCTAGCTGAGATGGGCATTCCCATGCTCAACTTTATAAATTCATTTTCATGTACATAGGCCAAACAACTGTCTATTTGGCAAACTGATGATTCTGGTAGAGCCATCATTCCTTGGCTTGGATGATTATATGTACAGATATGATGTACATTTGATGTCTTTATTTTCCTGAACATATCGCAGCCTGGATGGATGAAGCTAGATCCAGGCTCTTCAAACTCATTCAATCTTCACCCAGAGTACAAGTCGATCCATGTGAAAAGATGTTCTGATGTCGAACATCGAAAGACATCACCTGATTACCAGCCAATGATGTAAGTTGTTAATAAGTGCGAGAGGCATCACTGATAATGATGATGACCCTCAAGGTACTGTAGTATAATTCATGTGGTGTGAATACATTATTTGACGTCGAACACCACGTAAAATCTTTCAGTCAAAGGCCATTGATGTAAACCTGTCGCCAGAGGTGAGAAACTTTCCATTGAGACATGCAAGATTCAAAGTACTAAAAGGTTCCTAAGTTGACTTCTTGGATAATGAGCTGATGTTGACAAGAAGTGACCCATCGTATGAGGGCCTTAATGAATCCCACATCTACAACATGAAACGGAGCAAATGATTTTGTCGAGGTGAAAACAGTCTCATGATACAAAGTTCAGGGTGGCAGTCATGAAAAAATGGAGCATGAAGGTATTGCAGCAGATGAGGCATAAGCTAGGTTGGTGAATACTCTAAGCGACTTCTCTTGAACATATAGGTGACACTGAAAATGGATTGGTCGCATTAACCCCAAAAATGGATGGTACAAAGGACCAATGGTGATATGACTGGTGAACGAAATAACCTAACCTGACTCGATCATGGTGATGGAGTGAAAGTGTCATGTTCAAGAGCGACCTACTACTAATGAAGTTCTTCAAGTTTTATTCCCAATTTTTCCCCGGTCATTTCTGACCAGTACCTTTTTATTTTTGTCAAGCTTGAGGAGGATAACATATCCTTGTTCCATAATTTTCCCTTCGGGCAAACCTGTCGCTATGTTTTAGTGAGCCTAGCGACATTAAAACTTGCTCTTGTATGCAATGGACAAGTTCGTCGCTATTGTTTTAACGAGTTTAATGACAAAGATAACTCAGTCCTTTTTAGTTTTAGAGAGTCTAAAAAGAGATGGAAAGGAAACTCCAGTAATCCTTTTTTGTAGTATAATCCTTTAAGTCTGAAAAAGTATAAAATAATACGAAAGGGATGACTTTTCCAATCACTTTAACGAGGCGAAAAAGACAAGTGCTCGATATTTTTGTGTAATGATCCCTAAGGTCAAGAAAGATTAAAATATAGAGGAGGGATGACACTTCCAATCATTTTAACGAGCTGCAGGGGCCAATTGCTCGACAATATTTTTATATTTTACAAGTCTAAAAAGAGCTTAAAAGACACTCATCTTTGAGGAACGAGTGATATTTTTGCGTAGCAGCTCATTCCAGGTAAGGTTTGGAACTTTTCAATCATGGTAGTGTAAAGAAGATGGCTAACGTAATCACTCATCATAGCTGTTCCTAAAAAGGGTAAACAATCAAGTGGAGGCGGATGATCCACTAAAACGTGGAGGTGATGGTAAGAACACGACCAAGGGTCAAAATATTAGAGTAATGAGACCACAAAGGTTATTTACCGAAAGTGTGTTCATTTTTTAATGAGCTTGAACTCTGGGGGAACATATGCTCGTAACTAGGTTTATTTTTTAACGAGCTTGAACTTTGCGGAAACATTTCTCATGCCAGTCATATAATAAGGATGTCTCTCTTTAGTAGGTTAATTTTTTATGGAGTTTGCCCCATGCGTAACTTTACTCCGGAGCCTTTTATATGTAAGCTAGGAACGACCAACTACTGTCCGAGGGGTTAAAGAACTACTGAGGTTGGGTAGGATAGCCTCTTGAAGGGAAACCTTTCCTTTACTTTGTCATTCCTGTCAGTCCCGAAAAAGGTGAATGGTTGACTAGACCAATCACCTAACTTAAGTAGTTGAAGTTAGTAAAAACTACGGGGTTAGAGTTATGCTAATCACTTTTCACTTGCGTACAAAAGGTTTGCATGCCCCGAGGTATAAAGAGAAGTATATTTTCCAGGTTACCATATGGAAGTTCTTGCATTAAAGCAAGGTTTTTTCCTCCGCATTTGCGGACAAAACACTTCCTTGGCTCTGCCCATCGTAATAGACAAAGGTGAATGGTGGGAGCTTCCTCTCACATAACCTTTGATGAGGGAATCCTTTTCCAGTCTAATCCCATTTTCCTAAATGGACGGGTGTGTGAGACTAGACATATATCCTACATGGAAACCTACCTTATATCTGGAGTTTTCCTACCGAAGCAAACCAGGGCGCATGCCCCCTGGGTTTAGTCACATTCACCGAATCACTCGCACTCATCAGGTGGACAGACTGGAGGTTGATAAGACACTCCTTGAGAAAAAAGACCAGTTGGGGATGGCACTTGACTAGTAGCCATGTTTGAATGGGGAAATAAAAGATGGTCAACGAACTGGACCATTCTGCTTTCATAAAGGAAACACATCACTTGAAAGAGTGAGGAAACAATAGCTCCCACGCTGTAAATGTAGTCATGCCCAAGGAGTATACTATAATCTAGAGGCCCTTGGACTGCCATCATGTTTATATGAACAGTTTTCCTTCTCAAAGTTATAGGCAAATTTGGAAGGATCCCTAATGGTCGACTGGTTCCTTTGTTGAAACCTGACAGATTTTGAATCTCAAGGAGAAGTGATGGTGAACCAAGCACTATCCAATCAGTTGAGGAGAGGATACTCACAGAAGCCCCTTCATCTATGTTCGTTAAGGTTTATTTTACAGTTGATCTTTCTTGAGAAGTTTGCTTTTAAGGTTCACTACGTGATGTAGATATACAATTCCTAAATATGCAATCGAAGATGATAAATAGTCGTTTACTTTCTTCTAGCAATGAAAATCCTAGCTACTAAGGAAAGGGAAGTAAAATTCTTTCAAGCAGAGAGCACACACTAAGATGCACTTGTCCTAGATAAATTTCCACATGCAGTATAAATGCAAATGCACATGCATGTATTTGTTTTTTAGTTTTATTAATGTGAGAATGACAAAAAGAAAACTAAGTACAAATATGAACTATCTTTCCTCAAAGTGACAATTTAGCAATTTCTTGTTCAAAAATGAAAGGAAGACTAAGAAGACACTTTCAATTTCGACTTGAAGACTGCTTTCGACACTTCAAAGAATTGATGATTCAAATAAAATACAATAGAAAAAGTGTAATCAACCATCTAAAAGAGGAAGACTTTACGACACTCTTTTCTTTGACTGAAAACAACATTTGTGACACTTTCAAATCAAAAGACGACAATTCGATTAATCTATTGTTTTCAAAGGAGAATTGTAAATGATGAAAAATACATAAAAAAAACATTCATAATTCTTTATCAATGGAGGTTGAATATTACAAAGGAAGAAGGTATCAATAGTGATACATTGATCATAGACAGCAAACATACTGAATAGGGTTGAAAACAATGAAGAAAAAACCAAAATCTCGAGGCAGAAAAAATCTCATTCAATCATTGCTCCTATAACACAGGGAAACATGGATGCATTTCACCTGCAACACATGGGAGGTCCGATGCATCAAGGCTACCAATGAGAGACAGTGCAATGGTCCAGGGACGAGACTGAGCTTGGTTTTCATTCATAGTTTGCAGCTAAGTTCAGAGATTTAAGTTGAGCTAATGATAGACAATAAACACAAAGTATAGGGGCGGATCTAATGAGGTTATTTTAGCTACCACCACGACACTTACGATGTTTGCAAGTCATATGTTCAGTTCATAAACTAACCCGAAGATTAATTGAAGCAGTGTTGATCTACTTTGTAGTTGCATAGCAAAATTAGTTCAAAGGCTAGCTCACTTAACTTTAGGCTCCGTTTGTAGTTTATAAAGTAAACAACAGTAACTAACAATCAAACTATTCACATCCCCAACAGAGTTTCCATTTTGTTATTGGGAAAACTAATGTCTATTCAGAGCTACTAGTCCCACTAAGATGGGGAGCTATCTTATAAACAAAAAAACTAAAGTTACTTGTGTTTTCCTTTATGAGAGATACATGAGAGAGAAGCAGAGTACCAACCTCAGTCTTTCACTTGGCTTCATGCTTGTTTCTTCCCCACTTTCACATAGCTTTGCCACTCTTTCCTCACTTGTCCCGCTTAAAAGAACACTTGTAGAGTCAAAGAAGCATAATACCATCAAAGCATAGAGATCTATAACAATAACAAATATAGGATCAGATGCATATTAACCATACAAATGCATACACCAATACAAGATTCAAAAATATAAAAGAATATGGAGGAAGACTCAAATAGCTTAATGATAGAAGTAGTAGAAGAGAGGATTACAACCCAGCGGTCTGGCCCAGTTCCATCCTCCCAGCATGAAAGTCCTCTTCACCTCATAAAAAGCTAAATCACCCAACATTATAATGTTTCACAAAGAAACCAACAACACTCCCTTACAAAAATACAAAATTCGAGCTCGTGGATCTCTAGGATGAAGGATCCATATATAGAAATTTGCAGGAGGGTGAGTCAACCTTTGGGATTTTGATTAGTGTCATTTCTATGATAGTTCTTGGTTCCACTTGGAGATTTCATGATCTCTTACTCATTCCTGGGTGAATTCAGAGAGGCAAGTGTCAAATGAGTAGTTTCTAGAAGATTCTCTAGGTTTCCACCTAGCAAACTAGCTCTGCCATTTGTCTACCCTCACTCATCACACCCTACAGAAGGGCTTTTCAGTAAGCATCGTACCCTCTGTGTGTAACAGGTGAGATGCATCGCACCCTCAGAATGGAGCAGTCTGTATGGTCCAGTTTTGATCAATTCTGAGAAGTTTTTCAGGGAGAACCTCTTGGAAATGATGTAATTAGTTGACCTTGTTCCTTTAGGGTATGAAACAACACTTTTAGGGGTTTAAGAGCCCTTGGTTTATGGACATATGTTATTGGGGTTGCAGTGCCGAAACATGTCTATGACAGAGAAGATTAAGAGGGAAAATGAATATGGAGGAGAGGGGTGAAGAAAAGGTTATGAGGTCATATGGGAGAGAGGTACTTGTCAAGGTTGTGAGACATGGAAACCTGAGTGAGTGAGTAAGGATGCTTTATAATTTCTTTTTCATTATAAAATTAGGTTAGTTATTTTTTATATTTTATTTTTCATTTTTGAAATATATTTTTTTTTATTAGTTTTGGCTTTTTGTTTAGTGTAGTTTGGTGTTCTTTTTCCATGAATATAGTTTCAAGTTTTGGTTTAAAATATTGTGACCTTCAGAATGATATTATTTTAAATTTTGGCTTATGCATTTACAATGATTTTTATACTTGTATTAATAGGTTATTATTCACTAAAGTAAATAAATACTGATGTTATTCTATTAAAAAAATCACTCATTTGAGAGTGTGTTATACTTTTCATATTTTCTTTTTTGAATTTTATGTTTTTTAATAAAAAGAATAGTAGAGTTTCACTTGGGTTTATTCCAAGTGGTTTTGAGGAATGATTGTTATCCTCCCCAACCTGTTTCAATTCACATAAGGGACACAATGAACTTTCTTATAATGACTTTGATCATTTTTGTTGAGACTTAAGAGTTCTGAAAGCAATGAAACATGTATATTCCTCATAAGGAAAGTATTGTAAGTTTTTTCCTAAAAAAAGAGGACCAAAAACACTTAATCAAGAAAATAAGAAAAAAAAATAAAAAACCAAATCCATCAAACTTAAGATGCATAAAATACTCCATTAAAAAATGAATGTAAAGTTACAAACCATATGTTATTATCTCTAGTTTTGCTAGAAAAACTGCAAATTGTTGGAATGTTTAAGCCCTCTGGGCTCAAGAGGTATCATATACTCCACATGAGGAAAAATGTCATTGAAATATGCATGGAATATTAAAGAAGAAAACAATATGCCATCATCTCTAAATTTTCTCAAAAGATTACAAAAGCATTAGTTACCACAACATATCCATTATTAGGGAATTTCCAAACTGTATCCTCATCATAATAGCCTCCTTGAGAGTTAGAACATCCAAACAAAAATTAATTTGAATGGTCCATAACCTTCCTCGTGATCTTTGATAACTGAGAGGCTAGCCATACTAGATGTTATAACATCATCAAAATTCATGGCTAATCCAAAAACACAATTTTGTTTCAACTAGCTCAAAATTTAATATGTTTCATCTACATAAATGTTCAATATGTTTCAACCATATCAACATTCAAGACTAGAACAACGCTCACAATTGAAAAGAGCTCTTCAATCTCATAGCAATCAAAAATATGAAAATGATGCAAAAATAAAAATAATAATGGAGTACAAACCATGGTTTCATGCAACTTTTATGGAACAAAACATCTTACACTATCATTTAATGTAAAGTATTTGAATGATGCTAAAATAGTGTTCAAGAAAAAGAAGAACTAGTGTACTATTAAAGTTTTCAAGATAATGGAATCCATCATGGGGAAAATGGATGAAAATTATTATCAACTACAACAAATTGCAACATACTAATTAGAGCCTAAGAATCACAAATTTGAATTTTTTTAAAATATTTTATATCTTACAGTTTTTTCCTTCTAGAACATCCAATTCTAAAATTGCAGTGTACATGAAAAAACTGATATTATTGTATGATGTTTGTATTTCACTGTGTAATGATTTTGTGGCTCAATATTTCCAATGGAATTTCCACGCATCAAAGATTATTTCTCTTTCCAAAGGACCTAGCTAGAGATTATTGCTCTTTCCAAAGGACCTAGCTAGAGAATAATTCCAGAAACTTGCCAGTATGGAGAAAAATTGGAAAAGAGAATAAAATTTGTATATTCACTAGTGATCAATACATAAAACACCTAACTTAAGCTTAACATCATGCAAACTCTCAAGCTAATAAAAGTTAACTATAGTTAACTAAAGCTAAGTATGCTTTATGCTATGTTAATGTGCATCCACACCACATGCAAGAAAATGTAGCTAAGGCTAAGTGTGTTTTGTGTTATGTTAATGTGCATGAACACCAAATGCAAGCACTAAAGCTAGGCTGTCTGCTATGTACATTTAACCCAAGCACTAAAATTAACTATATATACTTTATTTTCTGTTAATATACATGTACACCAACACAAGAGGAAATAATAATTTACTCACACATTAAAATTAACTATATATAATTTATGCTATATTAATATACATATACACCAACACAAAAGGAAAAAAAATAATAATATTAAAATTAACTATATATAATTTATGCTATATTAATATACATATACACCAACACAAAAGGAAATAATAATTATTAACTTATTACAAAACTTACCTAAAATCTATAATTTAAAATAGCTTTTAAAATAATTTATATTTTATAAGTTTTGGAACAAAATTATCAAGCAACACTCTAATTAAGAATAAATTAATTAAAATCACATAAAATTCTTACATTAAAAACCAAATTTATTTATAAAAACACTGAAACACGAAATTCTAACACTAAAAATTCATAAAGAATATGCTCCTGCATTCTGTTATTTTCATCTTATTCAAATTTACATATTGAAAAATAATAATTTCCCATCAAAATTTATATTCTGATAATTTGGTCTTATTCAAAATTCTGTGTTACAAAAGAATCATTTTCTGTAAACATAGAATCCTGAGTACTGGTTGGAACAGGATCTCTGACCTGTAAAACTCGTCAAACAAATTACCGGAAGCTTGTTTTGACTGATTCATCTAAACGCTTGGCAGTATCATATTATACTCCGCACAGATTGAGTTAATTAGTGTGAAATGCAGGGACCTTTGATCCTTAAGAGATTAGTTATTTCATTGAAACTGCTCACTCCCTAAGGCCACCAAACGTTGTTGGATTCGAACGCTAAAACAAGGCATTTAAAGATCATCATGTCGCTGTGAAGCTGTCCTGGTAATGAAATTTTCTTGGTCGATTTTCGCTCCAAGTTACACAAATATACTTCCAGATGGTTGTCAACTATCATTAACCACCCATTGTTTACTACGACTGAATAAACCTATCGCATTCGGGCATACATATATCATGCAGTTCATGCCATTCTCCAGCACCTCGAAAATCATTTAACCTCCACATGCGGATGCTGCCCCCACGTTTCTCTCCCTCAAGTATTAACACCAATCGCCCATCGGAGCCACTTAAATCAAGAAATGCTGGGTACGGGCGGATGATTTTGCAAACCTCTGGCAATGTAATTAGTGTTCAACTACTCTTTGCAATATCGAATGCTGCCATGAAATAGATGGCACGCTTTTCCATTATCCAATAAAACTTTCTATTTGAATGGAAACCCTTGCCACGAGGATAAATGAGGAAGGGTACTTTCATGGAAACCCTAGTCCATGCATTGGACTCTGAATCATAAATCTGCAACACCATCACATACCCAGTTCGTTCTTTACCAGTAATTTGACCGAGCAAGACAGTGCAACGCCTCAGGGTAGAGTCGAAGTGCAGTGCATTTAAATGCCAATGTGGGTTAAAATCGGCAGGGCGAGGGAGTTGTCTCCAGGTTCTGGTAGCAGGATTGAATAGGGAAAGATTCAGATGCTCTGGCATGAATCCACAATGATTAGGTTATTAATTGGAGAAAGGGCTTTACAAATATTTATATCCGAACCACCACCGTGTGCTAATTCTATGACCCACGGCTCCTGATATAGGGGATCCCAATAGAGTTGAATGAGAAATGCGGGGATTGAATTCACTGAAATGTCTGGATCAATTCTTTGCAGGGCATCGCCAGGAAGTAACAGATTTTTCCATCGTTTGCAGACAATCCTCATTCTGGCAACATCCCGAACAGGAAGCCTAGCTAAAATCGAACACAGTAAACTGTCGGGCAAGGCATCCCAAATATGCGTTTCTGTTTCCATCTGTTGATTGACAGCACAAAAAAGTTTACTTTAAAGGATACATGAATCAAGAACAGAGGTTTCTGTTTTCATATGTTGATTGACTGCACAAAAAAGTCTATTGTAATTTTACATCAATCCAGAACAAACAACCTTTAATTGTTCCTTACCTCCTCAGTTTCACAAAATATAAATACCATAATTTCATTAGCAAAATTGGATTTAAATAAAAATTAGTAAGTTTCAGTGCTATAACGAAAAAACTAAATCTTAACTTAATAAAGCAGCGAATCAAGTGTTTTTAGTGAGATTGTTTTTAGTGAGATTGTAACAGAAAAATAAAAACCACTGAAAAGTAAAGGTTGTTTTTAGTGAGATTGTTTTGGAAGGTTTTCTTGTGGATATTTTCAGTTTAATTTCTCTAAAATCTGGTCGTAATTCATTGGAATCACAATTTTGATGGGTAAACCTGCACAAAAGAAGTGCCCCAGGGTTTTGCAGGCTTTAAATAACTCAAATCAAAATTTCACCACAATTGTCTTTGCCAAATTTTGGCACTTGAAACACGAAAAATGGCACTAAAAACAACTCCAAAAATAAATGTCATAATTTCATTAACAAAATTGATGTTAAATGAAAATAATTTAATAAGTTTCTAAACCTAAAACTTAACTTAAACTAGATGTAACTGAAACATAATAACATTATATTTAGTAAATCTTGACTTTTGTTATTTAAACTGGCTTTTTCACTTTACACATGGATTCACCGCCCTAAAAAAATTTAAGCCACTTCTATTGACCAGAGGTTACATATTAAGTTTATGATTTCAATAAATTCTAACCAAAGTTTAGAGAAATTAAACAATAAGAATCCACAAAAAAACTTCAAACTTCTTATATTTAATTTAAAGTGAATGTAACCCTGCCTCTTCCTTGCCGACCTAGTGGACCGAAATGCAGGAGAAGATGTAAGTAGGCAGTTTTACCCACTACTGCCCGGGCATGCATGACGGAGCCGAACCGAACAGTGAGTAGAATGAAGAGTCTATGTATTGGGATATTTATTGGAATCCAACGGACAAAACTATGGACCTCGTCTAGCTCTTCACATTTTCACATCCCTCGTTGTCATTATGGTATTTTTACTTTTTATTTGATTTATTTTTGTA